>JBBYHL010012372.1:14015-24129 GCA_038381835.1 Adansonia madagascariensis
CGCCACGACATCGACATTCTTAACCTTCTAAGTACCCAAAATAGTGGCCAATTCTTCGAGAGTTTCGCCGGAAACTTGACCCTTTTCTTCCATAAAATAATAAGAAAAAAAGAACTCAAAATTCAAACTTCAATGAAGGTATTATTTGAATAATGCAGCGCAGCTTACAGCTTTCAAAACAGGACAAGTAATTCTATTCTGACCAAACTAGGAGATTGACATCTAGCTCACATAACAGAGTTTATCTACTAGGTGACTTCATACTAGTTCATGAATTGGCAAACTACCAATTAAATACTTGCCACATCATTAATTGATTTGATTAAAATAACTTAAAATAGAAGATAAGGCCCATATTATAATATCTAAGTAAGCATAATTCATTGGTGGAAAAAATGAAAAAAACTGAAAACAGAATGAGCTTTTCTTTCACTGTCAGTGGAGAATAAGAATAATGCTCCGTATTCAAGAATGCAATAAAAATGGTGTGGGATTAATTATTTATCATTGACTTCAAAATTCCAATTAACCACCATCTTAAAATTTTCCAATTTAGTTTAATTATATGATCTGTCCATAAAACGAAACAAGACCCACCAACCAACATGGACATTTTTTTTTAAATATAAAATAATATTTAAATTTTAAATTTTGATATTTATAATTTTTTTTAATTTTGATTTCGTGTTTTAAAGAATAGAATATTCAAGAACTTAAATCACCTATAATAATTGTGAAAGAATATTAGCATTTCTGTAGACAACTAGAATCATTAGTTGTCAAAAGCAGTATAAACAGTGAAATCCGCAAGTGCGCATCCACCAAGCAAGCTTCCATGACTTGGAAGTTGGCGCCAACAAAGAAAAGTAAAAAACCAAAAATAATAAAGCACTAAAAAATAGAGGGAAGGCTGCTGCTGATGCTGCTAAGGCAATCGGGCAATGGGTTATTTTAAAGTTCTTAAGAACTTTATTTTCAACATATTATAAAAAAGGGCGGGGTGGGAAGGGAGGGAGGCCCCATTAATTATGTGGAAAGAATAGAGGATATTTTTTCCATGAGCACATGGACGTGAGTGGTGGCCACTGCTCTGCTTACCATTATTGCAGTATTTGCTTACAAGATAGTACGATTGGCTTTGAGGTCAGGGAATCAAAGGGTAAATTTGTATTTAAAGTCCTATGAAACTTCAGAGCAAAGCAAGACCAAACAGTTGAACCGGGTGAGTCCAATGTTATTGATTATTGTGAGAGAATATGATGTTACTATTGTTTGGCCACAGAGAAAACCCAAGAAAATTCGCAATGAATAAGAATATAAACACAGAACAAAGGCAGAAAACTAAGAAACAAATGAAATATATATTTTCATAAAATAAAAGATCTTTCATATACTAATAACAGTGATATCAATCCATAATAATACTGAAACAAATAAGTCCAAACATCATCCACCATCAATAATCTGCGCATCTCATAACATAGCTACCTCTCTCTCGACTCTCAAATAAATAAATAAATATATATATATATAAATATATGGTCGCTCCTATATAAACTATTACTGGTACTAAAATTCCACACCAAATTCAAAAGCCAAAAAAAGGTTATCCATATAAATGAAAAATCAAGCACCCTCTCTAAACCGCCAACCACAAGGAAACGCAACATCCTTTCAGATCCTGAGAGTAGAGCCGAAAAGCAGAGCCATGACGGCGGCAACGAAAACAGAGACGAATGAGGGAGAGATCGAGCCCGTTCCTGAGGTGGGACTTGGAGCTGGGGCTTCAGCAGCGATGGCTGAACCCATAAGAGCGCAGACAGCGACGAGAGCAAGCATCAGAGAAACCTTGGGGAGAACCATTGTGGCTGAAATTCTTGAGCGTTGTTAAAAGATCGAGAAAATGCGTGTGTGTTTATTGGAGATGGGATAGGTGGGGTTTAATATAGAGAGGGAGACAGAGAGAGAGAAACAGGGGAATGTCGGGCAGCTGCCCGGATTTCAAGCCTAGAGATTGATATATGGTAACATAGCTTAATTACAGCTGGTACTCTTAGCGGGCACCGTTTTCAAAGGGTTTATTTAATTATATTTATTACATTATACGCGTGTAAATGTTTTATTACCCTCCGATAATTTTTTTTTGATAATGACAAGGTGCGTGTGCGTGACGATCGAGAACGCAGCGATTTTAGACGCAGTTAATGTTTCTTGATCTCGTCCTCTCCTGGATTCATCATTGATCAACGGGATTTAGAATTTGATTCTTAGCCTTTCCAAGGTAAGTAGTGCCAATAGTGAGCAATGGAGCGTTTTTTCTACTCGCGCACACACTGGCTATTGAAGAAAGGTAATGATACAGATCGAGGTATAGTATGTGTCCGTGTTAAACACGCCCAGAAGATTTCGGTAGCGAGGTCATAACAACAGAAAAGACGAGACACTGATGGGCCGCAATTGAGGATATAATCACGGTGATTCCGTCGCGAAACCACCGAAAAGATGCGGATTCATTTCAGGGCCCTCAAAACATCACATGGTAGACCCAGAGGTTAGGCCAACCGGCCGAGAACACGTGGAGGCCCAAGGCTACACGTATTTTTTTTTTTAAGAATTCCAAGCGAGGAAGAAAGTACGACAGGTGTACCGTACACTTATTACAGTATCTGAACTGTTTCTTTTTTTTTTTTAACCCTTCCATGCACGGCACTTTCATTCTATTTTTCTTAATTTAAAAAAAAACTGACACATCAATAATTACGTCATTTGCAAAAAAAAAAAAACTAAAAAAAACTAAAACTTGATATTTATATAAATGTAAGTTTAAAAATAAAACTGTACAATTTATTTTTTTATTTAAAATTTTTATTTTATTTAAAAAAAACGATAATTTCAACTGACGATTTTTTTAAAAAAATTATTTGTAATGACGATTTCATTTTAAAAAAAATTATTACAAATGACGACTTTCGTACCATTTTATTTTAAGTGAAATGAACAGATAATGATTAATGAAGCATTTACATAAGTTAAAAACTTAAATGCAATAAAACATGGAAAATAATTATTAGATTTTGTCGTTTGTTAAGATCAAATGCCTGAGATTTGTATTATACAATGGATTGACTCTAAATGCAATTGTTTTTTGTTCTTTTAATCACATTTATGTAAGTAAATTATATTTCAGTAAACTCTAGCTTAGGACATTCATCACTCAGGAAGTTAGAAGCCCAAAACCTTTGGTGCTATCTGTAATAAAGGCTCCAAAGCGCTGGGTGCAAATTTTCTAGCGAAAAGAAAACAAACGGAAGACGGCTGATCGTTGTACCGACACTTACGACCTTCGAAGATTCTCCTGAAGAACTGTTCTGTAATGTCTGCACTACCAAATGTAGCCGGATGAGGCCCGCCCCTCGACCAATCAACCCATGTGATGCTTCTATTCGCTAAGAGATTCGGTGCTTGGATTGTTAACATGGTTGGGAAGTAATGCTCGTCGACGTAACATGCTGGTCGGCAGAACTGTTCAAACTTCGGGTAGTATGTAATATCTTCCACTATGTTGACTGCAAGCTTTCGGTTAACTTCAAACCACTGGGACCCCTTACGCCACCGGGTGACATTCACCTCGGGAGCCATGTTCTCATTGTAACGTCCTCTACCGAATGGCCCGGGGTCATCGAATGCACCAATGAAGCTGTATTTGGATTTCTTTATGTAGTGGTAGATGACACTGAAATTGTATAGAGGTATGCAAGATTCAGAGAGGAGGATAAACCATTCGTTTGATATGTCGAGCAAGGCGTTTGCAAGGAGCCGTCTCTCAGCATCACACATACTCATCCTACCCCACTCGGAGACCTGTAGAGGAAAGCAAATACTGAAATCAGTAACTCTCGAACCCCAAAAGAGGAGCCAAAAAAAGGGCTGTTTATTAAAAAATATGACTGATGGGAATTACAAAAAAAAAAAAAAAAAAAATCAGCAACCGCGGCAAAGTACTTGGGTGTAACTGAAAGAGAGATGTTTAGTGCAAATATAAGAGCTAATATAAAGATGACAATCCCTAGGAGGAGAAGAAGTTTGCCTCCTTAGGCTTTAACCCTCAAATACAACAGCCAACATTTTACTTAGTAATTATAGGTCTGGATATCTGGGAGCTATCTCAATCCTGACTTATCATCGTCTGATTCCGAAAAAGTTCAAGAAGAAAAAGACAAAAGTCCAAACTTTTCCGGTAAGAATTGAACCCCATGTTATTCGGACTTGGGTATGAGTGTTGAATACTTTATCTGTCTCATACAAGCATGTTCAATTATTTTAAGTTTTTCATATATTTGGTGGATCATATCCTCATTTTTATGTCCAGAAATGTGTTGGATATGAGTGTTGGAAATGAGTACTTCATGAAAAATGAAGAGTCGAAACAATATAGAACCATTCAAAATGATGCACCGCAAAGCCCACCACAGGAGTAAGCACTAATTTTCATCTCTCTCCTTAGTCTTTATTCTACCCAGCAGAACTCCAGTTCAAGAAAATAAGCAAATTATCAGATTCTTCCATCTTCCTACAGAAACCCAAACAAATAATCACCATTTTCACATCTAGTTCCACATAAAGACCATGATTTTAAAGTCAAGCATATAAATCTATCGAAATCTATTCAGGGAAATTCAAATCACAATAAACTGTCATCTCCTACAAGTCATAGCTAGCGCATTACAGCTATCTGTTCCCAAACCAAACCGTTGGTTGACTAGAAGCACCTATTCTCCACACTCACTACTTGAAAGCCCTCTAAACCATACAGCTTTTATGTCACTCTGACATGATTACTTCAGAATTGACTTTGTCTCCAGTTTCAACAAGCACCAATGATATGATGTGCTATAGTATCAGGGTCTTAAACGTGTATTGCAGTTTGAAGCACAAAGCAAATGCACAGACAGATCTCAAAGTGCAAGCTCAGTCCAGGTTAATGATCTCACATATCGAGGGTAATGACACGTACAGTTCGAACAAACAAATATATCTAATGCCATTTCCTATTTTTGTTTATCAAAGTGATATATTATTGTGAGTTCACGACCATAATTTTGCGTGTCTGCAATGAACCACTGGTGTGCCTGTATGTATGTGAGAACAACCCTTCTTTCACAAAGAGGTTATAAATGACAGACAAAATGAGAACCATCTAGCTAATCATAACTGGAATTTAAGTAGATAGAAAAGGAAAGGCACGAACTAACAATTTTTCTCTTTTAAAGAATGATATAAAGAGTGGAAGGCCAGAAGGTAGCAGTTCTAAATCTAACCTTCAAAAACCAAATTTCTGAATGTAATTTATGTAACCATACTAACCTATCCAACAGTTAAGAATACCCAGATAACAAAATTTTAGAAAACATCCAAGCATGCTATTATCACTTAAGCATAGGGGCTTACATAAGAGCAGTTCTAAAACGAATAAGAGAAACAAGGAAGCTAACTCATCATTACATACATAAGCAAGTAAAATACACACAAACAAATGAAAAGTAATATTAAATGAATGGACGTTTGGGTAGCATACCTGACTTGGAATTTGTCTTCTGTAAAAAACTGAAGAAGGAGGAAACTGGGCCTTGAAGGATGGCAGTGAATGAATATAGACAGAATAAAGCCCTTCATGCCCCTTGAAAAACCTCTCCCAAAGAGGAGAAAGTGGCAATGGCCCCTTGGTCAAGAACATAAAAGCAATCTTCGGAAGTCTGTTGAATGGATACTTCTTTATTCGTGGCACGAAAGATGCCCTCCACAATAACTCTTTATCACTAATTGAATGAAGCAAATTCGATGGAGGTTTAATCCAATGATCCAAACTATTTCGTTCTTCATCACACGGCACAAAATTAGACTTAACTGTATTTACCGCGCTATAAATTCCAAAACGCCGGATTGTATATATGCTAATGATAGAAAAGGCAATACAGAGAGCAAGAAACAACCCGAATAACTGAAGTAACCTCAACGGCAGAGTCTTAGATTGGCTTGTCCTAGTTGTAACCACCGGATCCTTGCCTTCCTCTAATGACCCACCCGACCCAACTCTTGTTTGCATCTTTCAAGACAACTCCAAAACCAGAATTCAAATTCTGGGTCAGATCCAGAAACCCCCTTCGTTTTTTTTTCCCAGTCAAAAGCAGTAAACTAAAAGCTCTTGCATCTTAGATCACAAACAATTATTTCAGTATAAATTTCAAATATCGGGGTTTTTAATATCTAACTAAATTCAAAAACTACAGCCTTTCTTAGCAATAGAAACAATAACAGAATTACAGATCTAAAGCTGACAAGTTATACCACCTGGCCAAAAAAAAATCACTCAAAACTGTCATAGCGTGAAAATCAAGAGTTTAAAGCAAAAGGGTAATGGATAAACAGTGTCCTCATCAAGAACCCAAGCCAAGATCAAGGTAGAGAACTAATCTGATGGAAATCTTTCCCTAAAAAACAGAAAAAAGAAGATAGTGAAAATCCGTGCAAACTAATTGGGTGCGAATAGGAACAGAGACAAAGAGGATTGTTTTTAATCCAAAATAGGTTCTTGATTGGCGGCCAGATTAGTATTAAAGGTCAAAATTGAAGAACAATAAATTACGTTAGGCAGAGGAAGATAGAAAAGTATGGTAAAGAAAAAAAGGAAAGAGATATGGAGAAGGTCGGTTAGTCTACAAGTACGGAAGAAAAACGATATTAGCAACAGATGAAATGAATAATTGGATTTGGATTTTGAGGTTTTAAGAGCCTGATTAGTGAAATCCAAGGTTTTCTAGTTTTCTTCGCTCGGGAACGGAAGAAAGGCCAGGGTACCAGGAGTGTGAAGATTTTATTTGTTGGGCTTTCGAGACTTGGCTTTGGCAGATTGGCCGCCGGTGCCATGCCATATACGGTATTCAAAAATGATATGATCACGTTTAAAATTTGTGATTTTGGGGCAACCTTAGTGGGTTGAAAAGATTGTCTTGTCCTATAGGGTTAAAAATGATTTTTTTTTTTTTTTTCATTTTGTGAGTTTAATAAATTTTAATATAGCTTAAGCTAGTGTTTATTTTACTTTTAATATCACCATGACAATTTAATAACTGAAGTGATCTTTTATTAGAATAATGTCATGATTTGATTAATGATTATTAACTTTTAAAGATTAAATATCATCGTGTTTCTTATCAACCAAAAATAAATTATTATATTCGAAAGTATAAAAATAATTATGCATATTAAAACAATTATACAAGTTAATGATTTCGATATTATTCAAAATTACTAATTTGTAAAATAATAGTATTATTTTATTTACTTTATGATAAAATGTAATGTAATTAAATTAATAAATATATTTAATAAATAAACTAATATTTATAAATTTAATGATTTATCCAAAAAAACATTTGAATTAGAAAAAAAAAATTGTAAATATTCAAATCATAACAAAAGGAAAACAACAAGATTATTTATATGCATAACGAATTTAAAAAATAATAGAGCAGTTTACTTCTGAATTTGGTAAAATAGATATTGGTTTGAAAATACAAAAAATTATAATATAAAATAAATATAATTTTGAGAGGAAACTATATTTAATTTTACATGCCACAAAACCTTAGTGATAAAAATTTCTCATCTTTTTAGATGAGAATTAAATCACCCCTTAAAGACAATAATCTGATCAATTTTTATGATCCAAGATCACTACCATGTAAGATTACTAAGAACTTACCAAGCATAATGATTCTTTTCTGCATGTGCAAATCACCATGATTTTTGAAATAATTACCCCCTACCAAACACGACCATATCATTCCCCCAAGGGCTGGAAGAACATAAGTGTATCCCAGCAATAGTAGTTTTACTAAATAAATGTGAACTGACATAAAGTCTCCAGATAAAATTTCCTGACAACACTGCAAAATGGCCCACATCAGCCTCACCATAACGAGTTCTAACTCTTTAATTTCAAGAGCAACAATCACAAAGTTTTTCCAGTCTGAAAACAAGCTAATTAAAATATTTCTTTTTAAGTAAAACCACAACAAAGAGCTACTGCGTGCATCTTGTGTAATTATCTTCATAATTCAAATAAATAAATAAATAAATAAAGGAAAACACAAAGGCACAAACATAATGTGATTCATTAATGGGTTTAAAACCATTGCCAACTGTATCTATTAACAAACTTCAAAACCAACATTTCAAGTTAAACCACCTTTGGATATAGCTTCAAAGCCTAATTATAATCCAGTCACAAGTTTCTATCTTCATTCAGAACGAACTCAACTGTCAGTTTTATTTACCAAAATATGTGCCAGCAGGAGATTAGCATTACTCTACTTCTCCACATCAAAAGTAGAGCGGAGGTTGGATATCATCACCGGGCACTCTCCCTTCTCGTCATATTCGGCAAAATCGCCTCCAGACAAGTCAACACCTTCAAATTTAATCCCTTGCAGCTAAAGAAAAACAAATTACAGTAAGTTGACATGAAAAATATATACATGAGAATGGCAATAAGTAACTTTTTAAATGTCCAAATTACAGTTGAAGTTATTATACAAATGGGTGGGGAAAAAAAATTCAAAACTAGGTGCTTCTGAAAAAGGAATTACTTCAAATGAAATATAGCAAACATCAGGATATGCATAATATTAAGCAGGGTCTGCTATGCATCAATTACTCCTTAATTATCTTTTACGTGTCTATGACATTTTTTTTTTGGTCTTTAAAATGTCTTGCTATGATTGGAACTGGAAAATTGATAAATAACTAAATGTATATCCCAATGCCCTTGCTATAATAAGCTATGTTCACAATTTCTCCTACCTAATAAAAACAGCGTCTCAGGTTGAGGATGAAGAACAAAGACTTACTGATTCAATCTTCCACCCACCGCCGAACACATAACCTATAGGCTCAAAACCCCTGCAATCAAAGAGCATCAAAGGTGCATATTTCCCTGCTTCACTGTCTTCCTGGGTCAGTGGTTGTCCTCGGCCTGGGATAATTGTTACAGTTCCTTCCCTCCTGCAAAACTTGCACTAGAGAAAGGAAGAAAATTCATATGGCACCACTATACCATTAATAACTGGACGTAAATAGCTAGATGGATAAAAGTGAAGAGACCAAAGTAGAGTAAACTGAAGTTATGCAATCGAAGTAACGACAAGTAATGTGTCATAGAAAAATGCAGAAGTTCAATTATATTCTCGTTAAACACATAGAATCTCCACATCAGGCTCCTTTAAGGCATCAGATATAAGACTATTGCTCTCTAGAAAAAGAATAGGGTTCTCAAAGCGCAAAGCTTATTCAAACCTAAGCTCAGAAAGAATGGATCAAAGAAAACCTCAATCAACATAACAGCATGTGAACAGAAAAGAGCCACGTGGATTTACAATTAGATTTTAGAATCATGTCATGCTTCTTTTTATCATACAATATATGATACGGAAGAATATTATGCATCTTGAGAACGGGAATAAGATTGCTTAAATATTTGTTCATAATATCTAATAATACGGATTTATGGATTTCCTTTTTGAGTTCAAACACACACACACATACACATATTCTGAAAGACAAAATCTGTGGACGCTAAACTAGAAGTGTCTCCCAGCTTCAAAAATAAGAAGGAGAATAAAATAATCCAAAACTAGTATAATCATTACCATGTGCAGCCGAGGTGAAAGGCTAGGTTCAACTTGAATGAGCATTTGACAAGAAATTGACAAATTCTAAGTAAGAATGTTACACATAAGGAGTAGAATTTGTTTCTCTCGTCCATTCTGGGCTCTCAGCACAGCAAACAAACATAAATTCCGGTGATCGTAATAAATTTTCACTTCAAATCAATTCATTTTACTGACAACACAAATGTACAAGATTACCTTCTGAACGAGGTTGGTAGTTCCCTTGGCCAGTGGAAGAGGAACGATGTCACCCAAGCTCACACATGTTTCCCTCTGACTCAACTCTCCGCACCTCTCACATTTCAGCTGTAACGCCAAATATGCAATAAATAAAAATATTTCAAACATTTGTGACATAAAAAAGGATATGATTATTGATTGAAGAA
>JBBYHL010012372.1:35212-45739 GCA_038381835.1 Adansonia madagascariensis
TTTAATTTGTTTAATTTTGTAATTTTTTAAATAAACTTTAAATGCATTTATGTCATACCATTTTTTTATAATTTCATTAAAATAAAATCATGTTTATTATATTAAGTTACGGAACTTTGATTAATTATGATTAATTATATATTTTTAATATTTATATATATTTTATTTAGTAAACATTTAAAAATTTTGATATTAAATATTTATAATATTAAAATTTATATTTTTATATAACATTTCTGTATTTTTTTTTTCGATTAATACCTGAAAATCAGATAACGTGGCGGAAAAAAAAAAAAAAAAAAAAGAAGACGGAAGTCGTTGCATAATTGTGTAATAGTACCATCTCCAGCTCATCAGGTTTAGAAGGAAAATCCATTCAGCCAAAAAGCCAGCCATGGTTAAATAATAATAATAATAATAACAATAATCGAGTTAAAAACTTCAGATTGAAGGCGGAAGAAAGAAAAAGAAAAGAATCGATCTGCTTGGATGGTCCGGTCGCATGGCTTCCTCTCACCATCCTCCTTCTCATAACACTTACGTTCCTCTCCCTTCTGACTCGGGTACTTAATTTCGTAATCTTTTTATTTTTAAATTATCGCTTTGAATTTTTTTTTCTGGTTAAAATTTAAGTTTGTTATTGGGATCGTTTAATGTTTAGTTTAAATTTAGCGTTATATTCGTGTATTATCTGCCGTTTGATTTTTGATCTATTGCTCTAATTGATTTCGATCGGCGGGTTTAGGCGAAGAGAATAAATGTAAAGTCAGTTCAGATCGCTTATTTTTCATTGTTCCTTTTTTTTTTTTAATTGATTGTTTTTAACTGAATTTGTTGTGGATTAGTATTAATTTTGATGATTTGACTAATGTGTTGCAGGTGGCAATCCATTTGACAATGAAGCTCCTCCGGTTCCTATCCATATAGTGACTGATGCTTCTCAGCTTCCGGTGGAGTTCCTGAACCCTTCGCCGGATAGGCAATTGGTCGTAGGTTTTGACTGCGAGGGTGTCGACCTTTGTCGCCATGGCACTCTTTGTATTATGCAGGTTAACTTTAGTTCTAATGAGTAATGACTGTTTGGCACAAATTTTTCAGCTTGACTGAATAATGATGATATACCTTATGAAGAACTATGGTCTTCATTTCATAGTCGGTGTATTTTGTTTCTGTTAGTTTAAAATGAAATGCCTTAACTTTCGTGTGCTATTGCTTTTCTAAGATTTTTGAGAGATACCTTTTTTTTTTTTTTTTCCTGGCAGCTTGCATTTCAGGATGCTATATATTTGGTTGATGCCATTGAGGGTGGAGAGGTGCTTATAAAAGCCTGTAAGCCTGCACTTGAGTCTAGTTATATCACAAAAGTTATTCACGATTGCAAACGAGATAGCGAGGTGTTTATTTGTTTTTCATTTTAATTTTGAATCATTGGCCCATTTGGTATGCGTTATGGCCAATTTGAGTTTCTTCTTACTTTGCAGGCATTGTACTTTCAATTTGGCATTAAGTTACACAATGTTATGGACACCCAGGTGAGCATCCTTTATGAGCTTGAGGACTTATTCATGGCAAACTTGTAATGCATGTAAACATACTAGTTATTTCTTTTTATGTTTCTTTCAATTTTAACGTTTGTGGGTACTCCAATTTTAAAATCCTTTGGTGTATTTAAGCCAATCGAGTTATCATTTTAAGCAATGTTTTTCCTAATTCTTGAGATTTCATTTCTCTTTTCTTTTAATTCATGCTTTTAAGTGCTTATGGCATTCCTTCACTTCCATAACCTAGAGGCATTTGAAAACACACTGCTTGAATCTTGAAGTTGCTTATTCTTGCTTGCTTCCAATATTGTCCAAAATGATGTAAGGGTTAATTAAATAATGCGACATTACCTCTTTTCTTTTCTTCTTTTTTTTTGCCCCGCAGATTGCTTATTCTCTTATAGAGGTGCAAGAAGGACGGACAAGATTGAAGGATGACTACATATCATTTGTTGGCCTCCTTGCAGATCCACGCTATTGTGGTATTTATATGTCCTGGTATCCATTTGAATTTAATTAATTATGGTCATCGAACTTTTTTCTGCACCTTAACTGCACTAACTGAATATATTTTTCACTTAAGAAATCTTTAAGTGTTATCTTAACTGGCTTTTAGAAATAGGTATTATTAATTGCCTTGAAAGATCCTTTCTGGATTTTCCTTTGATGTCCCTCGGCAGTATGCTTTTTTTACCGTTGAGCCAAAGAGTATTGCTTTATTATTACCACGCTGGATACTCACATTTTTTTGTTTTTTGGTTTCTTTTAAATCCTTTCCAAACTTACATCGAAGACTTTGTATGGCATAGTATTTATGTTTTAGTAATTTTTATGCTATTTGAAACTGAATGTGCTATATGCTACTTTTAAACGGGCAAAGTTTGACTTCCTTATCTGCATTGTTTTGACTTTTGATTTATGCCTTGATACTTTAAATGTAGGCATATCTTATCAGGAAAAGGAAGAGGTTCGTCTCCTTCTTAGGCAGGTTAGTATAAACACCTTATCACTTACATAAAATTGGTTTAGTTAGATGGCTGGAGCTTTTGGGGTAAAAGTAATACCCTGTAATTTTTTCTGGATTCAGAAAGCATTTGGGTATTGCTTTCCTATTTAAAGTTATGCATCGCATGGAAGTCAGCATGCTTGATATCCTGGTTTAATAAGTAGCTGGCTGGAACATTAGCATTCATTTGTACATCATTGTTTCCCGCTTCTCCTTCTTTATTCACTTTGTACACAGTGCTCTTTCTAGCTTCGATCCCATCTAGCTAGCCAGGAAGGGTAGCAAGTTGCTTGCCACTTCTCAAATGAAGTTTTATTTGAAAATGTGTTACATAGAACAAGACCTATCTAACAATAGCTTGGCAATATCACTGAAATGGATTTGAAAAATTGCCTGGTTATTGGTCATGAGGTAGATCCATAATGAAAATTTCTTATTTTCTTGATAAAGTTTTGTGCATATGCAAATGCTTCATCTGTTAATATTAACTCAACTGTTGTCTTGTCTACGTGCAGGATCCCAAGTTTTGGACTTACAGACCATTATCTGAGCTGATGGTCCGTGCAGCTACAGATGATGTCCGGTTTCTTCTATACATCTACCACATGATGATGAAGAAACTTAATGAACGATCCTTATGGTACCTTGCAGTTCATGGAGCATTGTATTGCCGATGTTTCTGCATCAATGATAATAACTATGCTGATTGGCCACCTGTTTCTCCCATTCCAGGTTCTTATATTTATAATCACTGTATTATAATTATTTATTTCTTGTTAAGAGTCCAGGAGAAAGATATTAATTAAGTCACTAAGCTACTAGATCCAGTATTATATTCATGTCTCACTTATTCACACATGCACTTGCACAATTTTCGTACATACCGAGCATCTCCATATAAATTCCTGGTAAGTTGATTCCATTCTTTTAACTTTAAACATGTGACATATATTTAGAAATTTTAATGAATGTAATGGTTTAACAGAGAATGGCATTTCTCATCTGGTTTGATATTGGGTATTATGAAAGCATTTGAGTTGCAAACTATATTCGTAATTGTACTGAACTTTGCATTATTTATTAGCGACAGGGAAAAATTGTTTTCACAATGCTAGTAAAAATGTTGCACTTTCTTTTGGATACTGACCAAGGTTGAGATTTTATTTTTGTAGATAACTTAATAACGGAGGGGAGTACTCCTGAGGAGGAAATACTTTCTATTCTGGACGTTCCTCAAGGGAAGATGGGATGTGTTATTGGAAGAAAAGGGTCTTCAATCTTGTCAATAAAGGAGTCTTGCAAGTATGTATCTCTTCTTGTCCAAACAAACACGTGCGTTGCATTTGTGTCTCCATTGGGTTTGTAGCTACAATTTTAATTTACTTATAATTACATGGTCATTTTCTTGCAGTGCGGAAATACTTTTTGGGGGTGCCAAGGGTCCACCGGACAAGGTTAGTCTGAGAATTGAGATATTAAAGAATCACCTTGCCATAATTCCTTGCTGTTACATATGTCATTTTCCCTTTTTTTTTTATGGTACATGAACTTTTATTAATACAAAGGAAGCCTCAGCTCGGGATAAGAGAGGGTTGTAAATGTTGAATTTGACCCTCAAACTTACTGAATGTTACCTCTTAAGTGTGGTTGCATGAGTCTTTTAAGTTAAGCTCTGAGTTTGGAATGGTACATTAACTTTGACTTACTATATTATCTTCCATGATTGAGCTGTCCCAATGTGTGGGTTTCTTTGTTTAATATGCAGGTATTCATCATAGGACCTGTGAAGGAGGTGAGGAAAGCTGAAGCCATGCTGAGGGGAAGAATGATGGATTGATATTTGATGGACTGTCTTTTTTAGGGCTTCTCGTAAAGTAAAACTGTTATCAAAATGAGATCTTAAAACTCACTAAAATGTTTGTGTTTGCCTGACCTTCCCTATTATTATGTATAGCGATCACTGTTTGCCGTCTGAGTCAGTACTGCTTTGATCTGATTGCTGAACAATATTTTTATTGGAGGGAGGCTTTAGCTGCACATGATTTGTGTTCCGGAAAAGAATATTTCTGTGGTAAACTGGCGATGAAAAGGCGGCCAGGTTTAGAGCATGAAAAATGGAATTAACGATGGTCCATCCCGGGAAAGCCACGGTTAAACAACTCATTCATCATCCTAAGCAAATATATATATATATATATATATATATATATATATTTAACTTTTACAGAGATCAAGAATTTTGAATATGATAGGAATAGACGCATTTAATAAACACAAAACATAGTATATGTTTTATTTAAAATTTTAACATATTTCATGTATGTAAGGATTTTTAGTTAATACTTTTTTATGTGAAGTTTTAGACAACTTGATTCAGGCAATGCTAATTTACTTGTCAGGGTAATGTGAATAACAAAAAAATGCCACCAACTTGAATCAAATATTAAAACCAACACTTAACATGCAAATGTTCCAATGGAAAGATTTCCAGACTTCCTGGGGAGTTTACTATAGAAATAGAAGGGGTCAAAACCAGCATACCGAATTGCACGACACGTTGTATAACTTTTTTTTTTTAATTTTCCAAGTAGGAAAAAAATGCTAGGGGAAAATGAACAAAACTACTCCTTAAAGCTACCGAATTGATACTGTTGACTGCCGAGATTTGAGAATAGATCATCTTCGGCAGTTGCTTGTGTAGTAGATGCGAGCCCAGTTTTACCAAGACCCGAGCCAGTCCCCATTGCTCTACCCATATAAAATGAAGTTGGAGGTCCTTTCTCTCTTTCATCTACATCACTCAATCCGCTGACTATGCCGACATCTGCCAGTGAAACCTTTTTGGCTGCAAGGTTTCAAATGAAATGCTACAGTCAATAAAGATTCAAAATACACACGCATGCATTTATAATAAGCAAAGAGTAGAGACTATAATGATAGAACTTACGAGCAGTTATATTAAGATCAATTATTCCACGGCTCAGTGAATCAGCCCAAATTCCAGACTTCACCTGAAAAGTATCCTTCTTTTGAGGAACTTCTGAGTGTATATTGTTAAGGTTTCCATCGTTGGTGGGATTTTGTGTTGGTTCTTTCAAAGCTGAATCGGAATGAGTCGTGAATGAACCAAAAATTTCAGATCCATCAAAATTGTTCAGTGGAACAGAAGCAAATGGATCAACAATGTTGGCACTTGCTGGCTCAAAGTTCGCTGCCATGGCTGGTTGCACAACTGGAACAGTGGTGGCTAAGAGATCAACAGCTGGAGAGGCTGCAGGAGTAATGGCAGGCTGGGAAGCAAATAGATCAACCTGTTCCTGCACAAATGAGAAAAGGGAAAGAGGAAGCAGATTTCAGCTCCTCATGAATCAAGGATATGAGCCACCTCCTTCATTAGCTAGTCATATACCACTATGATATCCAACTAATACACACATGCACGCACGCACATCCATATATATGTTAGTACTCTCCATGCTCAAATAAAAACCATTTCTAAGATTAAAGGGACATCTACTTCTCCAACTACTAAAGCTGCTTGACTGCAAACTGACCATAAGAGACCATTAGGCTCAGACATTTAACGGACCCTCTCATCCAATAGTTTAAGGTAAGGGGACAACAGTATATTTAATTTAAATGTTACATTGTAAGTTAGCCATATCTGTTTTAAAAAGACATAATATACCATTGCTTTCAGTGGAACAGCAACAAGTGGATCACAATGCTAGCATTTGCTGGCACAAAGTCTGTTACCTTGATGTCTGGTTGCACAACTGGATCATTGGCGGCAAAGAGGTCAACAGTTGTTGAGGCTGCAGGTTTAATGGCAGGCAGGGAAGCAAATAGATCAACCTGTTGCTGCACAAATGAGAAAAGGGGAAGAAGAAACAAATGTCAGCTCCTCATGATTAAAGGAACAACATTATATTGAATTTCATATTACGTGATAAGCTAATTATTTACATCTGTTGAGAAGACAAAATAGACCACTACTTTCTTGAAGTCAATTTGATTGGAATAGCTACAATAATTCATTCTTCCATTTCCAAAGATTAAGATAAAAGGAAAAAAAAAAAAGGTCTGACCTGTGCCTGAGGACTTGATTCGTGAGCCACTTTGGTTGGTGCTGACATAAAAGTTGCATCAGCAAATAGATCAACTTCTGCTGAATCAGTATTCATAGCAGACTTTTCCATAGGGACTGATGCTGGTGCGTCAAAGAGGTCATCAATCAAACTAGGTCCAAACAGATCCACTTGATTAGAACTTCCAGCTACTGGCTCTGCCAAAAGAATAATAAAAAATGCATTGGTCTAACACAACCTATATAAAAACTATTGCCGAAGTGGAAGGAGCACACTTTCAACAAACTGTAGGCCTGTCCTTAAAAAAATGAACTAGAAGAAATAGGAGTTATGTTTGAATGTAAAAAGAAAACATCTGAAGAAGTATTCTCAACTAAAGAGATGAATATTTTTTCTTACTAGAACTGGACGTTCCTCTGGGATCAAAATCATCGTCATAATTATTTGAAGGGGTGCTTGTGCTTTGAATATATTTATTGGAATCACTCAACTTTGAGGAGAATTTATTCTTTGGATCCTTGCTGCAAACAAACATTACAGTATGTGATTTTTTAAGAAAAGGTGAGGCAAAGTAAGGGGAAAAAGAGTTGAAAACTATAAATAGGTATACGTGTAAGGGTTTGCATGTATGTGAACAAGATCAACATGTTACAGTAATAGAGCTTGAACTTCCATAATCAAGGTATTATGAATTGCGAAAAAAGGAACCATCATTTAAAATGAATGGATTAACAACAATCAATGGAAATGGACATCCCAAGAAAATTTCTCCAACTTAAAGATAGCAGTATAAAGCCAAGTCATGGTCTGCACTAATTATTTAAGAATTTGCAACTAATAATGCAAAGTGTAAGACGTAAACCTGTCGTGATGTCTAGACTCCTTTGAGGAATTCCCTTGGCTCTCTCTTGCATTCCCTCGATGTGAGTTCCCATAGGTATCCGTATCAAACTTCTCTTCTCCATATTGGTTCTTTTCTTTATAATCGTCTCTATAGCTGTCACTTTCTCTTGTGCTACTTAAGCCTCCATACCTATCCCCGCCACCACTACTATATGAGGATGCCCTAGATTTATAAGTTATGCCAGTTGATGACAGGCCAACATACCTAGAAATAGTAACAGACACAGTTTAGTCAATGAAAATGCTACAAGCAAGCACACGACTCCACTTCCTGAGAATAAACTTACTTGTCACGGTTTGCAGCAGCTTTGTTCCTAGCTTCTTGTATTTTTTCTTTATTATTTAAAAGGCCCACTATAGTTTCTGCTTTCTTCCGGACATTGACTCCCATATCTTTCCCACTTGGTTCAACATATTCAAAACTTGTGAGAGACTGCGAAATGCAAAACAAACAGCGGAAGTGGAATATTAGAGAAATTCAACTTTACAACATAAACTGAGCAAACGCAACTAACAGAAAATATAGGGGTTCAGGCCTTACAGAGATCTGATACGTATGCTCTATTATGTCATCAACTGCGCGTTCAGATCCATGAGAAATTAAATACTCAATAACAGCCAATGCCTGGTAGAGAAATGGTTTCAGATGTTCAAGGCATGAAAAAGGCTGATAAGCCAACAAGGGTTGGAAATACGTATCACCTTTCAACCATATTAGATGGTTAGGCAGAATACACATACCTTGTAGACATAGCGCCAGTCCTTTCCAGTCTCACCCAGTCTTGTCCAAAGAACACCCATAACCATCTGGCATTCGGTGCTACAAGATATGATAGCACATTCAATTATAAAGCAAGAGGTACCTTCCAAAAACCAATACCAGAGAAAAGACACAGAACAAAATGAAAAAGAAAACATGCGCAAAAGTTGATAACTACAATTTCTTTGTGGCCTGCGCTATTTCTGCCAATGCAGTGCCATGAGGACCCCATGGTTCATTATCTGTTGCATCCAGTACCTGCATACATTTGCCTTAAAAATTATGTAACCAGATTAATCTTAATATAAAAAAATTTAATGCACAGCAAATGTAAACTAAAGTATTACAAGAATAACTAACGGTATTACTATACATACTGCAACACATTTTAATCATTACCCACTGCATAGATTTTCATAGTAACATAAAACCATAAAATTTCACCACTAGGAAAATCATAAGTCTGAATCTGGTGCAACATCATATACTTTGACCATTTCCGTGAAAAAAGCAAAGCACGGCAGATCGAAACATTGGTTACGACTCACGAGTAAAAAGGCAATTCATTTTGCACCACTAATCACAACCCAAACTGAAGGAAGGGAATTTCAATACCAAACTAGAACTTATAATCCGAAAGATCAAGTAAAATATTGAGTATGATATCTTTCAGCATGGATCAAAAACAATATAGTATCAAGTAACAAGGGACTGCAACCTCAGCTTTCGATCATATCATTAACCTCTGTTTCAAAAATGAATCCCATTCTTTCGGTAACTTTCCTACAAGCATTTCTATTTTACACTCATCTATGTCAATATCTCTACTTTATACACCAAATTATAATCTTACTCTTTTCCTTTCCAAACAAATTAAATGAATCTAATAACAATTGATCAATTCTTAAGCGCGTTTCTCCAGGCAACAAGCATTCAAAGAAACAGTAAATTGCAATTGATCTCACCTTCTGCTCGATCTCTGGAACCTTCAATACCTTTAGATTCACCTCCCTCTTTCTGATATAACAAAAGAATAAAACAAATTAAATCAACTAATCTATGATGATAAACGGTAATATATGAAATTCTGATTCAAAATCTCGCACAACAGAGGTTAAAGCCTACATTTCGCGAACCGTCTGATCGAAGACCTTCATGAAATCCATCGCGGATCTAACAAAAAAGATTAAAAAAAAAAGCTGTTCGAAGAAAATGCACGATAAAATCAACAAGACGGCGCAGATCTGAGAGAATTTAAGAGGCGGAACGTTGGATCTTGAATTCTTTTTTGTAGAGGCGACGAATTTATTCAGCTCATGGTTTTCGTGATGATGAAAATAATTAAAGAGTAACAACTAACGATTTCGCTTCCTTTCCTTTTCTTTTTCTTTGATCTTTTTTTATCTCTTTCTATGTTTAACCTTCTCCCCACCCCCAAATCCGATTCGGTTTAAATTTACAAAGTAAAAAATTAAAAAATATATATATATATATATCATTTTTAATTTTTTTAAATGTAGTATTTTACTTTTTTTTTTTGCTATTTTAAATAAAATTCTTAATAAATTACAATGTTGACTGTGATTTTATGAAGCAAAGCAAATTCTAATATGTCTTTATCATTAATTTTTAATCAAAAATTAAATTAAAATAAAAGCATGATGCTAATACAATACAATACAAAAAAAAAGCTTAGCAAAATTTAACAGTAAACCACAGGTGAATTTGTTTTATATATATATATATATATATATATAAAGACCCTCAATTAAGTTCTTTGACCCAAGTAATAATATTCGATTTCTGAATTTGTCAGTCACACAAAGTTCAAGTACAAGTTTTGAACGCATTTTTCTTATTGTGGTTATTGATGTTGCTCGAAACTTAGTATGATTGCACAAAGCATTTGTACTTTTTTGATGTTTTTATCATTATTTTTTTTATATTTAATATGGGATATAGTTTTCTTGCATAATTGTATGTTTTATTTTGGGCCTATCGGGCCAAGAATACATAGAAGCTACTGATTTTGATTCATAAACTATAATATATAGCAAAATATGAACGTGAATTTTTTTTATTTTTTGGAATTGAAATAAAAATGGTTTAATCAGAACCCAACTTGTATTTCTATTATTTGAAATAGTAGAAACTTCAACTATTTACAAAGGAAACCTTCACCCAAGCCACGCTGCATAAATCTGAATTTTAGGTGATAAAAAATCAACA
>JBBYHL010012425.1:0-11750 GCA_038381835.1 Adansonia madagascariensis
ACGAACATTAATTCTAAAAATGGTAGAAAGAGAAGTTTTTCTTATGAAACCAAAGCATCAATATCGTTTATCCCAATGAAGAGAATGTGTTTATGGTGCCAAATCATGAAATGAAAGGAGATTATTATGTGCATCCATGTTAATCCAGTTGAAAGGCTAACTTTAATTCAAAAAATGGCAGAAAGAGAAGTTTTTCTTATGAAATTAAAGCATCAATATCATTTATCCCAATAAGGAGAATGTGTTTATGGAGCCCAATCATGGAAAGAAAGGTGATTATAATGTGAATCTATTTTTATCCCAATTGAAAGACGAACTTTAATTCTAAAAACGATATAAGGAGAAGTTTTTCTTATGAAAGCAAAGCATCAATATCATTTATCCTAATAAGGAGAATGTGTTTATGGTGCCCAATCATGAAATGAAAAGAGATTATTATGTAAATTTGCATTTATCCCAACAAATGGTAGAAAAAAAAGTTTTTCCTATGAAACTAAAGCATAAATAGCATTTATCCCAATGAGGAGAATGTGTTTATGGTGCCCAATCATGGAATGAAAGGAGATTATTACGTGAATTAGAGTTTGTCCAAATCGATAGATGAACATTAATTCTAAAAATGGTAGAAAGAGAAGTTTTTCTTATGAAACCAAAGCATCAATATCATTTATCCCAATGAGAAGAATGTGTTTATAGTGCCAAATCATGAAATGAAAAGAGATTATTATGTTCATCCATGTTAATCTGGTTGAAAGGCTAACTTTAATTCCAAAAATGGTAGAAAGAGAAGTTTTTCTTATGAAACTGAAGCATCAATATCATTTATCCCACTGAGGAGAATGTGTTTATGGAGCCTAATCATGGAAAGAAAGATGATTATTATGTGAATCTGTTTTTATCCAAATTGAAAGATGAACTTTAATTCTAAAAATGGTATAAAGAGAAGTTTTTCTTGTGAAACAAAAGCATCAATATCATTTGTCCCAATGAGGAGAATGTGTTTATGGTGCCTAATCATGAAATGGAAAGAGATTATTATGTAAATCTGCGTTTATCCCAACAAATGGAAGAAAGAGAAGTTTTTCCTATGAAACCAAAGGGTAAATAGCATTTATCCCAATGAGGAGAATGTGTTTATGGTGCCTAATCATGGAATGAAAGGAGATTTTTACATGAATCGAAGTTTGTCCAAATCGACAGATGAACATTAATTCTAAAAATGGTAGAAAGAGAAGTTTTTCTTATGAAACCAAAGCATCAATATCATTTATCCCAATAAGGAGAATGTGTTTATGGTACCAAATCATGAAATGAAAGGAGATTATTATGTGCAGCCATGTTAATCCAGTTGAAAGGCTAACTTTAATTCCAAAAATGGTAGAAAGGGAAGTTTTTCTTATGAAACTGAAGCATCAATATCATTTATCCCAATGAGGAGAATGTGTTTATGGAGCCCAATCATGGAAAGAAAGGTGATTATTATGTGAATCCGTTTTTATCTTAATTGAAAGATGAACTTTAATTCTAAAAATGGTATAAGGAGAAGTTTTTCTTGTGAAACTAAAGCATCAATATCATTTATCCCAATAAGGAGAATGTGTTTATGGTGCCCAGTCATGAAATGAAAAGAGATTATTATGTAAATCCTCATTTATCCCAACAAATGGTAGAAAGAGAAGTTTTTCCTATGAAACCAAAGCGTAAATAGCATTTATCCCAATGAGGAGAATGTGTTTATGGTGCCCAATCATGGAATGAAAGAAGATTATTATGTGAATCGGAGTTTGTCCAAATCAACAGACGAACATTAATTCTAAAAATAGTAGAAAGAGAGGTTTTTCTTATGAAATCAAAGCATCAATATCATTTATCCCAATGAGGAAAATATGTTTATGGTGCCGAATCATGAATTGAAAGAAGATTATTATGAGAATCCGTATTTATCACAATTAGAAGATAAACTTCAATCCTAAATATGGTAGAAAGAGAAGATCTTCTTTTGAAGTCAATGTATCAATATCTTTTATCCCATTGAGGAGAATGTGTTTATGGTGCCGAATCATGAAATGAAAGGAGATTATTATGTGAATCCATGTAAATCCAATTCAAAGACGAACTTCAATTTGTAAAATGGTGGAAAGAGAAGTTTTTCTTATAAAACCAAAGCATCAATATCATTTATCCCAACGAGGAGAATTTGTTTACGGAGCCCAATCATGAAAAGAAAGGAGATTATTATGTGAATCCATGTTTATCGAAATCGACAGACGAACATGAATTCTAAAAATGGTAGAAAGAGAAGTTTTTTCTTCTGAAACCAAAGCATCAATATCATTTATCCAAATAAGGAGAATGTCTTTATGCAGAGCAATCATGAAAGGAAAGGAGATTATTATGTAATGTTTATCCCAATTGAAAGACAAACTTCAATTTTAAAAATGCTAGAAAGAGAAGTGTTTCTTATGAAACCAAAGCGTTATTATTATTTATCCTAATGAGGAGAATTTGTTTATGGTGCCCAATCATGAAATGAAAGGAGATTATTATGTGAATCCATATTTATCCCAATTGAAAGATAAACTTCAACTCTAAAAATAGTAGAAAGAGAAGTCGACTTATGAAGCCAAAGCATCAACATCATTTCTCCCAATGAGGAGAATGTGTTTGTGGTACCGAATCATGAAATGAAAGGACATTATTATGTAAATCCATGTTTATCTCAATTGGAAGATGAAGTTTAATCCTATATTTGGTAGAAAAAGAAGTTTTTCCCATGAAATCAAAGCATCAATATCTTTTGTCCCAATGAGGAGAATGTGTTTATGACACCGAATCATGAAATGAAAGGTGATTATTATGTGAATCCATGTAAATCCAATTGAAAAATAAACTTCAATTCGTAAAATGGTGGAAAGAAAAGTTTTTCTTATAAAACCAAAGCGTCAATATCAATTATCCCAATGAGGGGAATGTGTTTATGGTACCCAATAATGACATGAAAGGAGATTATTATATGAATCTGTGTTTATCCCAATTGAAAGACAAACTTCAATTCTAAAAATGGTAAAAGCAAAAGTTTTTCTTATGAAACTAAAGCATTAATATCATTTATCCCAATAAGAAGAATGTGTTTGTGGAGCCCAATCATGAAAAGAAAGGAGATTATTATGTGAATTGATGTTTATTCCATTTGAAAGACGAACTTCAATTAGAAAAATTACAAAAAGAAAAGTTTTTCATATGAATTCAAAGCATCAATATCATTTATCCCAATAAGGAGAATGTGTTTATGGTGCCCAAACATGAAGTACAAGGGGATTATTATGTGAATCCATGTTTGCCCAAATTGATAGACGAACATTAATTTTAAAAATGGTAATAAGAGAAGTTTTTCTTATGAAAGCAAAGCATCAATATCATTTATCCCAATGAGGAGAATGTGTTTATAGTGCCCAATCATTCAATGAAAGGAGATTTTTATGTGAATCCGTGTTTGTCCAAATCGACAGACAAACATTATTATAAAAATGGTAGAAAAAGAAGTTTTTCTTATGAAACGAAAGAATCAATATCATTTATCCCAATGAGGAGAATGTTTATGGAGCACAATCATGAAAAGAAAGGACATTATTATGTGAATCCATGTTTATCACAATTGAAAGACGAACTTCAATTCTAAAAATGGTAGAAAGAGAAGTTTTTCTTATGAAACCAAGACATCAGTATCATTCATCCCAATTAGGAGAATATGTTTATAGTGCCCAATCATGAAATGAAAGGAGATTATTATGTGAATCTATTTTGTCCAAATCGGTGGACAACCATTATCCTAAAAATGGTAGAAAAATTTCTTATAAAACCAAAGCATCAATATTATTTATCTCAATAAGGAGAATGTGTTTATGGAGCCCAATCATAAAACGAAAGGAGATTATTATATGAATCCATGTTTATCCTAATTGAAAGACAAACTTCAATTCAAAAAATAATAGAAAGAGAAGTTTTTCTTATGAAATCAAAACATCAATATCATTTATCCCAATGAGGAGAATGTGTTTATGAAGCCCAATCATGAAAAGAAATAAGATTATTATGTGAATCCATATTTATCCCAATTGAAAGAGGAATTTCAATTCTAAAAAAGGTAGTAAGAGAAGTTTTTTTTATGAAGCCAAAGCATCAATATAATTTATCACAACGAGGAGAATGTGTTTATGGTGCCCAATCATGAAATGAAAAGAGATTATTATATGCATCCATGTAATCCAATTGAAAAATGAACTTTAATTCTAAAAATGGTAGTAAAATAAGTTTTTTTTAATGAAACCAAAGATTCAATATCATTCATCCTAATGAAGAGAATGTGTTTATGGTACCCAATCATGAAATGAAAGGAAATTATTACATGAATCCATGTTTGTCCAAACCAACAGACGAAAATTAATTCTGAAAATGGTCGAAAGAAAAGTTTTTCCTATGAAACCAAAGCATCAATATGATTTATCCTAAAGAAGAGAATATGATTATGTAGCCCAATCATGAAAAGAAAGGAAATTATTATGTGAATCCATGTTTATCCTAATTGAAAGACGAACTTCAATTCTAAAAATGGTAGAAAGTGAAGTTTTTCTAATGAAACCAAAGAATAAATATGATTCATCCAAGTGAGGAGAATGTGTTTATGGAGCCCAATCATGAAATGAAAGGAGATTATCAGGTGAATTTGTGTTTGTCTAAATTGACAGGCCAACGTTAATTTTAAAATTGGTAGAGAGGGAAGTTTTTCCTCTGAAACCAAACCATCAATATCATTTATCCTAATAAGAAGAATGTGTTTATGGGGCCCAGTCATGAAAAGAAGGGAGATTATTATATGAATCCATGTTTATCCTAATTGAAAGATGAACTTTAATTCTAAAAATGGTAGAAAGTGAAGTTTTTCTTATGAAACCAAAGCATCAATATCATTTAACCTAATACGGAGATTATGTTTATGGAGCCCAATCATGAAAAGAAAAGAGATTATTAGGTGAATCCATATTTATCCCAATTGAAAGACAAACTTCAATTCTAAAAATGGTAGAAAGAGAAGTTTTTCTTATGAAACCAAAGCATCAATATCATTTATCCCAATGAGGAGACTATGTATATGGTGCCCAATCTTGAAATAAAGTAAATTATTATGTAAATCCCTGTTTGTCGAAATCGACAGATGAACATTAATTCTAAAAATGGCGAAAAGAGAAGTTTTTTTTATGAAACCAAAACATTAATATCATTCATCCCAATGAGGAGAATGTATTTATAGTGCCCAATCATGAAACGAAAGGAGATTATTATGTGAATCCATGTTTATGCCAATTGAAAGATGAACTTCAATTCAAAAAATAATAGAAAGAGAAGTTTTTCTTATGAAACCAAAGCATCAATATCATTTATCCCAATAAGGAGAATGTGTTTATGAAGCCCAATCATGAAAAGAAAGAAGATTATTATGTGAATCCATATTTATCCCAATTGAAAGAGGAATTTCAATTCTAAAAATGGTAGAAGGAGAATTTTTTTTTATGAAGCCAAAGCATCAATATAATTTATCACAACGAGGAAAATGTGTTTATGGTGCCCAATCATGAAATGAAAAGAGATTATTATATGCATCCATGTAATCTAATTGAAAAATGAACTTTAATTCTAAAAATGGTAGTAAAATAAGTTTTTTTTTTTATGAAACCAAAGCATCAATATCATTCATCCTAATGAAGAGAATGTGTTTATGGTACCCAATCATGAAATGAAAGGAAATTATTACATGAATCCATGTTTGTCCAAACCAACAGACAAAAATTAATTCTAAAAATGGTCGAAAAAAAAGTTTTTCCTATGAAACCAAAGCATCAATATGATTTATCCCAATGAGGAGAATGTGATTATGTAGCCTAATCATGAAAAGAAAAGAAATTATTATGTGAATCCATGTTTATCCTAATTGAAAGACGAACTTCAATTTTAAAAATGGTAGAAAGTGAAGTTTTTCTAATGAAACCAAAGAATAAATATGATTCATCCAAGTGAGGAGAATGTGTTTATGGAGCCCAATCATGAAATGAAAGGAGATTATCAGGTGAATTTGTGTTTGTCTAAATCGACAGGCCAATGTTAATTTTAAAATTGGTAGAGGGGGAAGTTTTTCCTTTGAAACCAAACCATCAATATCATTTATCCTAATGAGAAGAATATGTTTATGGGGCCCAGTCATGAAAAGAAAGGAGATTATTATATGAATCCATGTTTATCCTAATTGAAAGACGAACTTTAATTTTAAAAATGGTAGAAAGAGAAGTTTTTCTTATAAAACCAAAGCATCAATATCATTTATCCCAATAAGGAGAATTGGTTTGTGGTGCCAAATCATGAAATGAAAGGAGATTATTATGTGAATCCGTGTTTATCCTAATTAGAAGATGAACTTCAATCCTAAATATGGTAGAAACAGAAGTTTTTCTTATGAAATCAAAGCTTCAATATCTTTTATCCCAATGAGGGGAATGTGTTTATGGCGCCGAATCATGAAATGGAAGGAGATTATTATGTGAATCCGTGTAAATCTAACTAAAAGGTGAACTTCAATTCTAAAAATGGTAGAAAGAGATGTTTTTCTTATGAAACCAAAGCATCAATATCATTTATCCCAATAAGGAAAATATGTCTATGGAGCCCAATCATGAAAAGAGAGGAGATTATTATGTGAATACATATTAATCCCAATTAAAAGATGACTTTCAATTCTAAAAATGGTAGACAGAGAAGTTTTTCTTTTGAAACCAAAGCATCAATATCATTTATCCCAATGAGGAGAATGTGTTTATGGAGCCCAATCATGAAAAGAAAGGAGATTATTATGCAGATCCATGTTTATCCCCATTGAAAGATGGACTTCAATTCAAAGAATAGTAGAAAGAGAAGTTTTTCTTATGAAACCAAAGCATCGATATCATTTATATAAATATGGAGAATATCTTCATGGTGCCCAATCATGAAATGGAAGGAGAATATTATGTGAATCTGTGTTTGTCCAAGTCGATAGATAAACATTAATTTTAAAAATGGTAGAAAGAGAGTTTTTTCTTATGAATCCAAAGCATCAATATCATTTAACTTAATGAGGAGAATGTGTTCATGGTGCCCAATCATGAAATGACAGTAAACTATTATGTGAATCCATGTTTATCCTAATTGAAAGATGAACTTCAATTCTAAGAGTGGTGGAAAGAGAAGTTTTTCTTGCGAAACCAAAGCATCAATATGATTCATCCCAATGAGGAGAATGTGTTTATGGAGCCTAATCATGAAATGAAAGAAGATTAAATTGTGAATCGATGTTTGTCTAAATTAAGAGACGAACATTAATTCTAAAAATGACAGAAAGGGAAGTTTTTCTGATGAAACCAAAGCATCAATATCATTTATCCCAATGAGGAGAATGCGCTTATGGAGCCCAATCACGAAAAGAAAAGAGATTATTATGTGAATCTATGTTTTTTCAAATCGAATGACGAAAGTTAATTCTAAAAAAGGTTGAAAGAGAAGTTTTTCGTATGAAACCAAAGACCAATATGATTCATCCTAATGAGGAAAATGTGTTTATGGAGCCCAATCATGAAAATAAATGAGATTATTATGTGAATCAATGTTTATCCTAATTGAAAGACGAACATTAATTCTAAAAATGACAGAAAGAGAAGTTTTTCATATGAAACTAAAGCATCAATATCATTTATCCCAATAAGGAGAATGTGTTTATGGTGTCGAATCATGAAATGAAAGGAGATTATTAGGTGCATCCGTGTTAATCCAATTGAAAGAGAAACTTTAATTCCGAAAATGGTAGAAAGAGAAGTTTTTTTTTATGAAACCAAAGCATCAATATCATTTATCCTAATAAGGAGAGTGTGTTTATGGAAATGGAAAGAAATTATTATGTGATTCCGTGCTTATCACAATTGAAAGACGAACTTCAGTTCTAAAAATGGTAGAAAAAGAAGTCTTATGAAACCAAAACATTAATATCATTCATCCCAATGAGGAGAATGTATTTATAGTGCCTAATCATGAAATGAAAGGAGATTATTATGTGAATCCATGTTTATCCCAATTGAAAGATGAACTTCAATAGTAAAAATTATAGAAGGAGAAGCATTTCTTATGAAACCAAAGCATCAATATCTTTTATCCCACTAAGGAGAATGTGTTTATGGAGCCTAATCATGAAAAGAAAGAAGATTATTATGTGAATCCATGTTTATCCTAATTGAAAGATGTACTTCAATTCTAAAAATGGTAGAAAGTGAAGTTTTTCTTATGAAACCAACGTATCAACATGATTCATCCAAGTGAAGAGATTGTGTTTATGGAGCATAATCATGAAATGAAAAGAGATTATCATGTGAATTTGTGTTTGTCTAAATCGACAGATGAACATTAATTCTAAAAAGGATGGAAGGTGAAGTTTTTCCTCCGAAACTAAAGCATAAATATTATTTATCCCAATGAAGGAGAATGTATTTAAGGGGACCAGTAATGAAAAGAAAGGAGATTATTATTTGAATCCAAGTTAATACAGTTGAAAGATGAGCTTCAATTCTAAAAATGGTAGAAAGAGAAGTTTTTCTTATGAAACCAAAGCATCAATATCATTTATCCTAATGAGAAGAATGTGTTTATGGTGCCCAATCATCAAATGAAATGATATTGTTATGTGAGTCCGTGTTTGTCTAAATCGATAGAAGAACATTAATTCTAAAAATGGTAGAAAAAAAGTTTTTCTTATGAAACCAAAGCATCAATAACATTTATCGAAATAAGAAGAATGTGTTTATGGCACCCAATCATGAAATCAAAGGAGATTATTATTTGAATCCGTGTTTATTCCAATTGAAAGATAAACTTCAATTCTAAGAATGGTAGAAAGAGAAGTTTTTCCTGTGAAACCAAAACATCAATATTATTTATCCCAATGAGAAGAATGTGTTTATGGTGCCCAACCATGAAATGAATGGAGATTATTATATGAATCTGAGTTTGTCCAAATTGACAGACGAACATTAATTCTAAAAATGGTAGAAATCAATACCATTTATCCCAATGAGAAGAATGAGGTCATGGTGCTGAATCATGAAATGAAAGGAGATTATTATGTGCATGCATGTTAATCTAATTAAAAGACGAACTTCGATTCCAAAAATGGTAGAAAGAGAAGTTTTTCTTATGAAACCAAAGCATCAATATCATTTATCCCAATAAGAAGAATGTGTTTATAGTGTTTAATCGTGAAATGAAAAGAGATTATTTTGTGAATCCGTGTTTGTCTAAATCAATAGACGAACATTATTTCTAAAAATGGTTAAAAGAGAAGATTTTCTTATGAAACAAAAGTTTAAATATCATTTATTCCAATGAGGAGAATGTGTTTATGGTGCCAAATCATGAAATGAAAGAAGATTAATATGTGCATCCTTGTTAATTCAATTGAAAGTCGAACTTCAATTCTAAAAATGATAGAAAGAGTAGTTTTTCCTATGAAACCAAAGCATCAATATCATTTATCCAAATGAGGAGAATGTTTTTACAGTGCCCAATCATGAAATAAAAGGAGATTACTATGTGAATCCGTATTTATCCTAATTGAAAGACAAACTTCATTTCCAAAAATAGTAGAAAGAGAAGTTTTTACAATGAAACCAAGGCATCAATATCATTTATCCGAATGAGGAGATTGTGTTTATGGTGCCCAATCATGAAATGAAAGGAGATTATTATGTGAATCTGTGTTTGTCCAAATCGACAGACGAAGATTAATTCTAAAAATGATAGAAAGAGAAGTTTTTCTTATTAAACCAAAGCATCAACATCATTTATTCCAACAAGGAGAATGTGTTTGTGGTGCCAAATCATGAAATGAAAGGAGATTAATATGTTCATCCCTGTTATTCCAATTGAAAGATGAACTTTAATTCTAAAAATGGTAGAAAGAGATGTTTTTCCTGTGAAACCAAAGCATCAATATCATTTATCCCAATGAGAAGAATGTGTTTATGGTGCCCAATCATGAAATGAATGGAGATTATTATGTGAATCCGAGTTTGTCCAAATCGATAGACGAACATTAATTCTAAAAATGGTAGAAAGAGAAGTTTTTCTTATTAAACCAAAGCATCAATATCATTTATCCCAATGAGGAGAATATGTTCATGGTGCTAAATCATGAAATGAAAGGACATTATTATGTGCATGCATGTTAATCCAATTGAAAGATGAACTTCAATTCCAAAAATGGTAGAAAAGGAAGTTTTCTTATGAAACCAAAGCATCAATATCATTTATCCCAATAAAAAGAATGTGTTTATGGTGTTTAATCGTGAAATGAAAGGAGATTATTCTATGAATCCGTGTTTGTCTTGATCGACAGACGAACCTAATTCTAAAAATGGTAGAAAGAGAAGTTTTTCTTATGAAACCAAAGCATCAATATCATTTATTCCAATGAGGAGAATGTGTTTATGGTGCCAAATCATGAAACGAAAGGAGATTAATATGTGCAACCCTATTAATCCAATTGAAAGGCAAACTTCAATTCTAAAAATGGTGGAAAGAGTTTTTTTTCTTATGAAACCAAAGCATCAATATCATTTATCCCAATGAGGAGAATGTGTTCATGGAGGGCAATCATGAAAGGAAAAGAGATTATTATATGAATCCATGTTAATCCCAACTGAAAGACAAAGTTTAATTTTAAAAATGGTAGAAAGAGAAGTGTTTCTTATGAAACCAAAGCGTTAATATCATTTATCCCAACGAGGAGAATGTGTTTATTGTACCCAATCATGAAATGAAAAGAGATTATTATGTCAATCCATATTTATCCCAATTGAAAGACGAACTTTAATTCTAAAAATGGTAGAAAGAGAAGTTTTTCTTATGAAACCAAAGCAACAATATCATTTATCCCAATGAGGAGAATGTGAATATGGTTCCCAATCATGTAGCAAAAGGAGATTATTCTATAAATCCGTGTTTATCTCAATTGAAAGATAAACTTCAATTCTAAAAATGGTAGAAAGAGAAGTTTTTCCTATAAAACCAAAGTGTAAATATCATTTATCCTAATGAGGTGAATGTGTTTATGGTGCTCAATCATGGAATGAAAGGAGATTATTATGTGAATCATAGTTTGTCTAAATTGACAAACGAACATTAATTCTAAAAATGGTTGACAGAGAAGTTTTTCTTATAAAACCAAAGCATCAATATCATTTATCCCAACAAGGAGAATGTGTTTGTGGTGCCGAATCATGAAATGAAAGGAGATTATTATGTAAATCTGTATTTATCTTAATTGCAAAATGAACTTCAATCCTAAATTTGGTAGAAAGAGAAGTTTTTCCTATGAAATCAAAGCATCAATATCTTTTATCCTAATCAAGAGAATGTGTTTTAGGCACCGAATCATGAAATGAACGGTGATTATTTTGTGAATCCATGTAAATCCAATTGAAAGACGAACTTTAATTCTTAAAATGGTGGAAAGAGAAGTTTTTCTTATGAAACCAAAGCATCATATCATTTATCCCAATAAGGCAAATTTGTTTATGGTGCACAACAATGAAATGAAAGGACATTATTATGTGAATCCATGTTTATCCCAATTGAAAGATGAACTTCAATTCTAAAAATGGTAGAAAGAGAAGTTTTTC
>JBBYHL010012436.1:0-11749 GCA_038381835.1 Adansonia madagascariensis
AAAATTTTATAAATATTTAAAAATAATTATAGAATTTTATTTATCAATAAGCAGCATCATGCGATTCATCAATAATGCATCAATATATATATTGACTATTTATCATATATGTGTATCTTTTAGTTTATTCAATCCAAAGTTGGGTTGGGTTTCAAGAACATTGAGCTAGGAGGGAGTTCGAATGAGTAATTTTTATAGTCTAATTTGGATTGCACTTTTGTATAACGTTATTTTCACTGATATTTGTTCAAATAATTTTTATTTTATTTTATTTTATTTTACTATTAATGCAAACAAAAGGAAGAAACGTAAGTCAAAGTGTCAAACCTGCTATGAAACACTCCAAAAAGGCCCTTGAGAACATGATGGGAGTAAATTTAACAAGGTCTTTTACTTCCAAGTGAGGTAAAACTTCTAGTTTCTCCTTCCAAGGCCATCTTTTCTCTCTCAATATTAACAACGAATAGTTGACAGCCTGTTCAGCGGATTCTAGAAATTTGAAGTTGCTAAAGTCCTTTGTTATCATTTCCTGATAAGGAAAGACAAGAAACAACATAAAAGAATAAACAAAAGGTTAACACATCAAGTAATAGTACTTAAACTTGATGTATAAGTTTTCATATTAGATGCTTTATTAGCAAATTAGCCAATAAGTTTTTCCATTTATTTCCATTTTCTCTTCTTTCCATTTCAAAGGGAAGATATTAATTAAAGAAATTTGGTTAAACATTTCTCTAAATATAATATAAGATTTCTATCGTTGCCTAATATTAACTTCCAAATTAATGTGCTAAAAAAAATACACGTATGTTTGGTAAGGAGATTAATACTAAGCTATGGGATTGGGAATATGTCTTATCTTTTTTCGAGTTTGACAAAGATTATTTTCATCAATATTAATTTAACATGTTTTGATAAAATGAAATTATTACGTTACTTTGGATTTTTTTAAGGCACAATATTCTAAAATCTTTTAGTAATATTAATTATATACGTGTGCATATTTTTCATGAAAGATATATTTTAATTTTATTTTTTTTAAATAAGATAATAAGACAATAAAAGAATTTTCAGTTTTTGCGGAAAAAAAAACTTATATAAATGTTCCAAAAATATATCTTCTTTTAGCATAAATAGTGTTATGTTTTGCAGCAAAAATATAAATACAAAATTGTTGCTAATGCATTTCCCAACACTATTATTTGTAGCACATTGCATCAATTTAGATAACACTTTTACAGCATAAGAAAATTTTTGCTGATATTTGAACTATATATATATATATATATATATATAATTGCTGGTAGGTGTCGTCAGCAATTTCTTTGCAACAGAAGTACATAAAAGTTGTAAATATATGTACAAATACATATATATATATATATATATATATTAGCACAACTATTTACAACATAACTAACAATTTTGTTGGTAAGTATTGTACTTAAAGCAATAATTTTGGGATTGTTTAGGATTTAGGGTTTAAGAATTGAACAAAAATATTTAAAAAGGTTTAAGAATTGAATAAAAATATAAAGTCTATTTAAAAATGAGGAAAGCATATTGGCTCAAACATGCAAGGCTGAAGCTCGAATTGGCTTAGCCAAGCAATTATATAATGCATAATTTTTTACGTTCATATAAGTATATATATAATTTATATTATATAAAAGATAAATAATATATAATATTATAATATAATTGTTTTAATACATGAAAGTTATTCATATTTTAAACTTTAATAAAAAACAAAAAAAAGGCTAAAAATTAAATAAATAATTACCTTGTTTTTATTTTTTATTTGAGAGGGCCTAAAGTATACCATTTATAACTACATAGGTTTGAAGAGAGTTTGATATTAGAATAACTAGATCAAGCCCGATTTAAAGAAGCAAATAATTGTTTATATCATGTTTAGGCCTAAACCAAAATGATCTATGAAGGCCTCTAATAATATAGTTAAGTGTTTCCTTAGGCTTTTCCCTGGTCTAATCCTTTGATCATCTTAAAGACGCACTCCTTCTAAACTTCGATTTGGTGAATTCAAGATTTACTCTTGAAATACTTAGCACACGGTGACAAAGAAAATGGGCTCCTTTCCATATCAAATAGACAAACTTTCGTCAGCAATTAAAAATTCCTTTTCACTCTTGCTTTCTTCTTCTTCCTTCTAAGTAAACTATCTATGCTATTATTAAAATCTCTCATTAAGTTTGGTGTTACTTGATTAGTAATATCAATTCAAAAAAATTATCAAATTTAAAATAATAATAATAAAAAAAAACCCTTGGCATTTATGCTTTTTAAACATTTATTGTTTAAAAACTTAAAAAAATTTTACAATAAAAACTACCTAAATGACTTCTCTTTTCAAATTAAAAAAAAAATTATCAAATTTTAATATATAGTTACATCGATGATATGCTCAATGTTCGAAAGGGAAATAAATTTTCTATTTATGATTTTTTTTAATTTTCAATTTATATCACTTAACAGCGAAATTAAAGTAACATGGTGCAAAAAAGGTGAGAAAGTCATAAAATTGTTCTAGTATTACCTTAATTATAGAAAACCTGTCGGGTTTCACTTCAAAATTTGCAATCTTATCGATTACAATTTCGAGCAGAATGTTCAGCTTGTCATTATAACCAAACACTCTCACCTATACAGAAGAAAACTACTAAGTTAGGAATATAACTTAAATTTAAAAAGAATAAAAGAAATGATGCATACGACTTTAACATCCTTGGACATGTGATGTGATTCATGAATAAATCTACTGCATGAGCAAGAAAATTACAGACTTTAAGTTTTTTATAACACTTTCGGATCATTATTCTCAAATAAGGAAGTGAGACCGTTTCTCTCTCCCTCGTGACTGTTTATTTTGTTGTTTCTGAGTCGAACTTTCTTCTTTCTTAATCTTTTTTCTTGATTTCTTACTCATTTTATCATCTTTTCTTGCCTTTTCTTTCAGTTTCTATCTTTTTCATTTGCCTTCGTATGGTGTGTGTGTCCATTTCTTTCCTTTGTTTCTGCTAGGGATGGTTTAGTAGTCTTCGTTTTCCATCTTAAATTGACTGTTTCAGGTTTTCTTTCCAGCCGCATTTTGTTTTAGGAAGGTTTTTCTATCCGATTTGTGGTACAAGGGTCTGTTTTACCTTCTATTTTTCCACAAGTCACTTACTGCAAGTGCCGTTTTTAGACATACCTTGCTTGTTGGAGCTCAACCCAAAGGAGTTATGGCGGAATCGGAAGAGGATATCTTGTTAGAAGGAGATGATGATTTAAGCTGTATATAGGTGAAGTTTACTTGTTTGGCAAAATTATCTCAGAAAGGCCACCCAATTGGAGCAGAATTCTTGTTGTTCTCAAAGAAATAGGGTCGATCAATGTTGTTCTAGTAATCAGAGAATTGGGATCAATTTCTACGGTTTCTCTTTTGCCTTAGAAAGATTGATGAGGAAAACGCAGTAGTATAGTGCTTGGTCTACGATAGGCCATTGTACGGTGTTGCTAGGTTAAATGAAGCTACTAATGGCCCGATGTTAGGTGCAGGTTCATAACGTGCCACTGGAAATGATCCTAATCCAATGCATTAATTGGTAGGAATGTGGGAGCAAGCCATTTAGGTGGTTCAATGGAGTATCCAATGAGGGTGCTGTTGGGAATTTTCAAGCATAAACATGTTCAAACATGAGAACAACATAAAATTAACTCACATACGAGATAAGATTTTACGTAGTTTGACCTCAGTTGCCTACATCTATAAAAGATATGGAAAAACCCATTATAAACATAGAGATTACAAAGAGTAATAAAATATCCAATAAACAAAATTATACCGAGCTCATGCTTCTTGAAGGTTTTAAAGTTATGGAATACCTTTTATCGTATTAACCCGCTATTTTATGAAACTCTTCCTTACATAACTACAAACCCATCTCCAAGGCAATAATTCATAGAGATTATATCTCTCCCATAATTCTGAAGGTCAAAACCATCCTATTACTCGATCCGAAGAATTCTTATTCAATGAGATTTCCTTCCTATTAAAAATATCTACTTATTAAATATACATTACTATCAAGTAACCTACAATCAACAGAATTTACCAAAATCTAAATTGATTTCAAAACAAAATTTGGGACAAATATCTAACAATCTATACCTTGACACTAATTCCACTACAACATTAGCCTTCAAGTAATCTTGACTGCACACAATTGAATTAGGCTTTAACACTCCTCAGTAAGAGTCAGCTTTCTCTGTCGCTTGCCTCAGGGATCATTAGCTAGCAGCATCTATATCTTTTCTTCTTATTGATCTCCCACAAATAAATTACCATACTTTTCTTTAGGAACCTTGCCATGTGTGATTTCTTTGACAAACTAATATGATACTTCACATATCTTTAATACGTCATACCACCCAAAAATTGTGAACTACTCATCAAGACTAAGGATATAATATTGCAAGAAAAGTGTCAATATCTAGAATATAGAACACCCAATAAACAAAAATTAAATTCAAGCCTCATGCTCCTTAAGTTTTAAACATATGGAATACCCTTTATCCCATTAATTTGTTAACTTGCCAAACTTTTCCTCACATCCCTATAAACCCATCTCTAAGGTAGTGATTCATAGGGATTACATCTCTCATAATTCTAAAGGTTAAAAGCGTTCTATATTTATAGAGCCTACTACTTGATCCCCTAAAATTTCTTATTCACTAAGACTTCTTTCCTATAAAGAATATTTACATATTAAATATACTTAACTACCAAGTAATCTCCAACCAATAGAATTTACTAGAATCCAAACTGATTTCCGATCAAAATTTGGATAAAATATTTAACATGTGTGAGTATTTGAAGGAGCTTTCTTAGGTTTAGGACTAGAGTAAAAGTGGAAAGGCTGTTAGTTGACGGTTTCTAGATCCTAAGGTGACGAATTTCAAGTACGAACTGTTTGATTTCATGTGGGAAGTTAAGGCATCTTGCTAAGAACCGTGCAGAGATGTGAAAATGGCGGTGTATGATTTCAATGTGCAACTTGAAGCTAATTTAAGAGCTACACTAATTAAAGGTTTCAGGCTTTTGAGCTTACATGGGAATAGAGGTGAATGATGGATGATCAAGGTGCTAGAGGGAAAAGGATCGACGGTAGGAAAAGCCTAGCTAAAAGGGAAAAGATGGTGGTGGAAGACAATATGGGACAATGCGGGTAAATAGGAGGCTAGAAAAACATGTGGAGGAGATAGGTAGGTTTGCTGTAAATGACTATGGAAAAGTGAAGCTTTGAATATGAAGGGAAACTCTTGGTTTTAGGCAATTGTCAAAAAAGTGGTTATCAATCATTATTGCCAACATCGAATAAATGTAACACATTAGATGTAGCCACATAAAGATTTTGAAGAATGTTTTAGGAGACCCACTTATCAAGTAAGTCTCCGATGATCCTCACTATTCTCTTGAAGTTTATAAGGCGGATAATATAAAGTTTGTTAATCTTACACTAGGGAAGAAAAGCTTATTGGTAATCCAGATTATGATAGTCCATCATGGAAATTCATGGCAGCAATGGGGTGCCTTATGTAGTTGAATTTCTTGTAGAAGATAAGGCAACAGGGTAAAGGAATTGGGATTGGTAATAAAGGATAAGGGCGTTATTCAAAGTGTGGCTAACCTATCCACTTCTTTTAATCGCTAGAATCTCAAAAGGATTTAACCAAATAAGGAGGACGAAATACAGGTGAGTGTTAAAACAAAAAAAAGAAAAGTTGAAGAGCAGAATCAATGGATATAAAAACAAAAGCATAGAAAAAGAATGTTCAAAATTCTTCAAATCAAGCCAATAAATTAAAAGTCCCTAAGCTTGATCATTCTCAAAATAAGGGAAAAAAGAAGTAAGGGATAGGTAAGTAGAGTGACAATCTATTGAATACAAAGACACAAAGTGATGAACAGGGTGCAAAGCTGGTTTGTTTGATTGGAGATGTACAGGATTAGGAAAGGGCTCATGTACAGATGACGTTTGAGGCTGGCCTGTAATAGCAACCCAGTAGCCTTGAGGGCAATATCTTGGAACTATCAAGTATTGACTCAACCTTCACAATTCAAGCTCTTTAAGAGCTTAGGAAAGTTAATGATCCATACATTGTGTCTTTTATAAAGATAAAAATGGTAAAGATACAATGGAAAAGGTGTATACGAGAGTGAAGCATGACTAGAGATGGCAAAATGAACCCAAACTTGAGAATCCATTCGAAAAAACCCAAGCTCGGGCTTGAACCAAACCTGAAATGACCCGAACTCAAAAGAACAAGAACCTGAGCCAGACCAAAACCCGAATTTAATACTAAAAATAAATATGAAGAAATTATAATTAAATAATTTCTTATAAATAAAAAACTTCAATTATGAATTTGATTTTAACATCCTTTTAATAATTTAATTAAATATTAAAAACTTAATTTATATTTTAAATATGATTAAATTTGCTCATAGGTTGGGCAAGGCTGCGGAACAAATTTTTCTAAAATTCCAAGTCTAGACCTTTATTTAATGTGCCCAGACTTACCTATTTAAGCCAAAATTACTGTTCATCACATTAATGAATATTTTTTATTAATATTATATAGTTTATAATTAAATTTAAATAAAATATATTAATTTAAAATCATTATTCCGAGTCAGGTCAGGCTAATTTGATATAAAAATATTAGAACTTAGGCCCAGGGGTTGATAGCTCGACCCTTGAATAGGTGTATATGATAAAATATTAATTTATCAAAAAGTAAATAATATAATGAGCTTTGAAAACATTGTTAACAAAAAATATCATCTATTTATCACATTTTTTTAAATTTTATTAGTTAAACTAATTAAATATTGAGAGTTTATGTATGTTAGCAGTAAAATTCTAAATACTTCTTTGAATCTTCTTATTATTGTTATTATTTCAAGTAATGATAATTAGAGTCCGATATAATAAAGTAATAAAATAAATTAAAAAATATAAAAGCCATAATAGATAATACCATATAAAAAATGAATCAAATATTAAATATTAAATATTAATACCATATATAATTTAATTAAATATTAAAAACTTAATTTATATTTTATATGTAATTAAACCTGCTCATCGGTTGGGTTGAGCCACGATCCGAATTTTTTAAAATCCCAAACCTAAACCCTTATTTAATGTGCCTAGACCAGCCTGTTCAAGTAAGAATTACTGTTCATTACATTAAAGATTTAATATTTATATATATTATAATTAAATTAAAATAAAATATATGTTATTTTTACTTAAAATCATTGTTTCGAGTCAAATCGGGCTAGTCTGAAACAAAAATACGAAAACCCAAGCTTAGGCCCAATCAGGCCGAGTGCGTAGCCCGATCCTTAAATAGGTTTATATTTGATAAAATAATAATTTGTCAAAAAGTAAATCATATCATGAGCTTTAAAAACATTGTCAATAAAGTATATTATCCATTTATCACTTTTTTTAATTTAATTAGTTAAACTCATTAAATATTGAAAGTTTACGTATGTTATTAGTAAAATTTTAAATACTTCTTTGAATATTATTATTATTATTATTATTATTATTATTATTATAGGTAACGATAATTAGAGTATGATAATAATATAAGAAAGTAATGAAGATAAATTAAAAAAATATAGAAGCCATAATAAATAATACCATATTAAAAATAAAAAATCACATATTAAACTAGCAGCTAAACTTGCCCATCGGCCAAATAGCCTGACCAACACAATAGGCTTGGCACAATCAGGAATATGTCTTAAATTTTAAGTTTCAAGCACGCTCAACTTGAAATAGTATTTTTTAATAAAATAATATATTTTTATTTAAATTTAATTATAAAATGTATAAATATGAATATAAAAATAACTGTTTAATATTATGAATAATAATTTGTATTTAGATGGGTCGACAGACCAAATTCAGTCTTGAGCTAAGAATTCAAAATTTTTTCGGACCACGGTTAGGCCCATAGAACCGAACTAAGATTTTTTCGGGCTAAACAATGCCAAATTCAGGCCTGAGCTTAGAATTCAAAATTGCGTAAAAGTAATTACATTTAACATAAAATAAAAAATGATACAAAATATAATCGAACCCGAACCCGACATGAACCCGAACCTTCGAACCCGAATTAACCTGAATCTGAAAAAATTTAAATCTAAAATGGCTCGACCCAAGCTCATCCGAACCCGCCCAATTGCCACCTTATGACAATTGTTATTACGTTGAGCCAGAGGGTTAAAGAAGGGGACGGGCTTTTTGGTGGAATAGTAGAGTACCAATACAAATAGTGAAGGGTTCCAAAAATCTAATTGATTCAATAGTCACGATGGCTGTCTAAAATTGTGTGTAGAGCGTGTTTTATTTATGGGAATCCGGATTTTGATGAACGAAAGACACAAATGGAAGTGTATAAAAGAGGAATAATTTACTGAGTACCCCATAGATGTGTACGGGAAATTTCAATGATGTAAAGCAGAACTTGGAAAAAAAAGAAAAGCAAAAAATTAAGAGCAAAGAGTTTCAAGATTTCATTAATGGCTGTGCTCTCCCTAATTTACCTTTTCAAGGGCAAATAATTCTATAATGAAGGAATTTGATCAGGGAGAGGCCCGATAAAGTCCTTGTTAACATGGAGTTGAAGCAATTTTTCCTAACACAGGTAATTCATTTCCCAAGTGTTGACTCGAATCATGCTTCCATTATGATTGATTTGGTCATTAGAGATAGAAGTGTTCTTAGGAAATTTAGGTTTTTTATGGTTTGAATCAGAGGATTGTGAAAGAATAATCGAAGAGGGCTAGTCTTTAGAGGTTAAGAGATCAAATGCTTTGCTCAGACTAAAGAGTTGTAAAAAGTTAAGCAAATGGAACAGGGATGCAAATCCAAATAATAGAGTTGAAATTGCGGACCTTCTTAAAACCTTGGTGAAATTCAAGGTTTTGACAAGATGGTGAATCAGTTCGAGGAATGCAGATAATCACTAAAAGATTAAATAAGCTTTGGGAGGAGGAATTGTATTGGTTTCAGATATCAAGGGTAGACGTATGGCAATTAGAATATCAAATTCTTCCATCAAGTGACAAGAATTAGAAGGTAGAAGAATATAGTTTTAAGAATTAAGGATCGCAATGGAATTTGGCTTGAAGTAGAGGTGAAATAGTGGAATGTTCAGTTTTAGATTTCAAAAGAGGTCGGGGATTATGAAGATGCACTTTCCTATGTTCCTTAACTTGTTACACAAGATATGAATATAAGATTGCTGGAACCTGTCCATGATCAGGAGGTGGAGTAAGCAATATTTCAACTTGGAACTTACAAGGCTACAATATCAAATGGATTAGTGGTTTATTTTATCAGGAAAATTGGATGATGCTGAAAAAGGATGTCCAAAGTAGAGGTTGTAAAATGAATTTGAATCTGTTAAAGAAGTTAAAAACTCGAAGTTAAGAAAATCCAAATTTGAAATGACTCAAACCCAAAATAGCCCGAACTTGTGACTCGAGCCCGAAATTGAATTTAATATTAAAAATAAAAATGATAAAATAGTAATTAAATAATTTTTTATAAAGCAAAAACTTTAATTATCAATTTTATTTTAATGTTCTTTTAATAATTTAATTAAATATTAAAAACTTAATTTTTATTTTATATATGATGAAATAATAATTTATCAAAAAGTAAATTATATATTGAGTTTTGCAAACATTGTAAATGAGAATATCATCTATTTATCACATTTTCTTTAATTTGATTAGTTAAAGTCATTGAATATTTAGAGTTTATGTATTTTAGTGGTGAAATTTTAAATACTTCTTTAAATATTATTCTTATTATATTATTGTTATTTCAAGTAATGATAATTAAAGTTTGATAATAGTATAACAAAGTAATAAGGTAAATTAAAAAATATATATAAAAGCCATAATAGATAATAACCTATTAAAAGTGAAAATCATATATTAGACTTAGACTAACAACTAGACTTATCTATGGACCAAGCCTGGCCGAATTCTCAGATCTTAAATTTCGGGCCAACTTAGCCCGAAATAGTGTTTTTAAATAAAATAAAATATTTTTATTTAAATATAATTATAAAATATATAAATATTAATATGAAAATAACTTTTTAATATTACAAACTTTGGTTAGAGCCTAAATGGGCAGGCTGAGCCAAATTCGGGCTTAAGCTTAAAATTTAAAATTTTTTTCAGCCGTGGCCCGACTTAGAGACAACTCTACTAGCAACATAATAAAAGAGAATATATGGGTAATATAATTAAAAAAAAACACTTAAAAATTAGTACCTATTATCAAGTAACATCTGTACTCAATCACAGGAAAAAAAATGTTAAAGCAAATGTAGAAAGCACTTTCAAAAACTAAATTCAATAGTACTTTAATGTTAAAGAAAAAACAGGTACAATATAAGAATACTAAATAATCAAAGAAAATTATAAATCTTAATCAATTCATAAAAATTTAATTAATTTGTCACTTGTAAGTATCCCAATATTCAAAAAAATAAAACTTACAAATTAATATTAAAACAAATATTATTATAGATGAAACTTTTATTAACTTTTTATGATTACAAAACTAATATTAAAAGTATATTAGAAAGAATAAAATATACTGCTGTAGCATAGACAAACAACAATTTTGTGCTTAGAAAGTTTTGTTTTAATGTTTTATAAAAAAAAAGAATATTGTAAATAATATAATAATACTATAAATAATTTATTCTTAATTATTTTATATATTATTTTATTTATATTTTGTTGTGAGAAATATTTTATAAAAAAAGAGATAATTTATTATAATTCTTTTTAAAAATTTAGTTTTCTATATCTTAATACATTATAATATAAATATAATCATATAATATGACTCAAATATGTAAACGTGTCAAAATTTACATAAAGCAAATTATCAACATGTCAAAATTTATATAAATATATTGTACCTATATTACAACTATGAAATAAAAAGTAACATAAATACGAACATAACGTGTGATGACATGTGACACATAATTGAAAATTGAAAACGTAACATGATTATATAACACAAACACAATTGAAAAATAATTAAAACACGACATGAATATACAAAACATATCAGTTATTTTAAATATCAATATGATTAATTTGCAATATATAATATTATGATAATAAATTATTTAAAATTTTTATATAACAAATTAATTTTATATATAAATATGGATTTTAATAAATAAATATATTAAAAATTATCATATTATAACAAAAAACTATCTAAAAATAATAATTTAATAACTTTTTAAAACATTAAATTACGTAAAAGTTATTACATTTAAAATAAAATAAAAAATGATGTAAAACATACTCGAACCCAAACCTAAAAAAGCCCAAACCCGAAAAGACCCAAGCCCAAATAGGTCTGAACCCGGATAGGCACGAACTTGAAAAAATCCAAATAAGCATGAACTCGAAAGACTTGAACCCAAAAGAACTTGAACCGAACACGCTTGAACCCACCCAATTACTACCTATAGTTATAAGGATGGTTAAAAGTTTCTTTCGATGGCAAAGAGATTAATCAAACTAAGATAGTGTTAATACCTAGGGTGAAAACTCCTGAAACTCTTGCACAGTTCAGACGAATTCGTTTGTGCAATTTTGCCTTTAAGATTGTGTTTAAAG
>JBBYHL010012447.1:0-11749 GCA_038381835.1 Adansonia madagascariensis
AACACAAAAATCACATCCATAAATTACAGGGGAGGCTCAGCCTAGCACTTTTGGCTTTAAATTTTTTTTACATTTTATGCAAAAGCCCCTAAACTTTTTAATATTATAAAAAGACCCTAAATATACAAAAATGCATTTCAACATGGTAGAATGCATAAAATACATCCCTAAAGGTATAATATAGGTTTCAGCCAAGCATGGAATGGCTAGTTATTTTTTTACTTTTTTACAAATAAGTCTTTAAACTTTCTATATTTATAAAATAGCCGCAACAATAAAAAAATCATCATATACATATACACTAGGTTTGGCCAACATCAAATAATCCACCAAACAAAATTTTCCAATTATATAATCACAAATCCAAGCTTTATCAAGCACAAATCAACAACATCATATAATAAATCATAAAAAATAAACATATAAACATGTTGTTCCAACATATCAACAAGAAAATTCCAAGGAAAATAGCATACATATGATAAGATACACATGACAAATTAAACATCATAGCATCAAGAATCAACATCATGTCAACAATAACAAATTTCTTAGCCAAAATTAAGTATTACTAAGAAAAATTATACCAAAATCAACAAATCAAAGAAAATAGTTCATAGCCATCAAGCTTAGCCTTTCAAGATAGATTAAAATCCATAAGCTAAAACATGAATTCATCTCACTAAAAGGAAGAGAATTCAATAAAATAACAAAAACTAAAGGTTTTATAAAGAAGATCACCTTAAAAGCTTAATAACTTAGAAAATTTTAGGGTGTTTTTTAGTGTTTTTCTTTCAAAAGCCAATTAGCCTTATTTTGAACAATTTTCCTTCTATTTGTAAGAGGGAGATTCGACCAAGAAGGAATCAAATCCTTTTTGGCGGATTTGGCCATTCAATTTTTTATTTATTTGATAAATCATGTTGAAAATTAGTTGGTATGATAACTTTAATTAATTAATTTTGTTTTTTAGCATGAGTCATATGCATTAGACATCGCCTAAGGCTTAGATTCTATGATGATGATGATGATAAGCTTAAAATAGTCTTGATCAAGCATACCATAAAAATGAATTAGAAGGATAAAATTGTAACAAAATAAAAATTATGCATTTAAACAGTAAAATTTTATCTAATAATATTCAATTAATAATTTAATCAAATAGTATGCCCAATTGAAAATTTATAAAAAATATTGGGCTTATATGAATTAATAAGAAAATAAATAAATGGGCTTTTTGGAAAATTAACCTGGGCCTAAAATATTCAAATGGGCTTGTTGGAAAATTCCATATGAATATATTGGGCTTGACAAAAAAAGGGGCTTGGAAAATCTTGGTAGGCTTGTTAAGAATGAAATGAGTTTATTGGGCCTAATAGCAAAATTTACAAGTTTTAAGCCCATTAAGGAAAGTTGGCCCAAAATAAAATTAAAAATGAAAAATAGAAAACTTTTCATGAAAATCCTAAGTGCTGAATTCTAAAAGAAATTTTTAAAAATTTTTACGTGTAAGAAAAAGATAATTAAAACTTCCAAACTTGTAAAATTTTTTGAGCAAAAGCCCTTTTAGAAGAAAATTGTTATTTTAAAAATGCAAAACTCATAAAATAAATTAAACTTTTAGAAACTGATTTAATATGACTTTAATAAAAATATTTGAAGAATTTTAAAAATTTAAACTTAGAAAAATCCTATCGAAAAAATTTATGGAGTAGAAAACTCCGCATCTTGAAAATGAAAAAATTCTAAAAATATGTTCAAATTTATAAAAATGAATTTTATCAAAAAAATAAAGCAAAATATTAATTTAAAAAATAATAAAGATGAAAACTTGAAATCTAGAACAATTTTTACCAAGCAAAATTTTACAAGTATAACACTTGTAGTACTATGAAAAATTTAAATTTAAGTCCCAAAATTTAACAACTTGATACCTTATGATAGAAAGTACCAATACAGATTTTTCCTTAAATATTTATGATATTTTGGAATGAATGTCTGCGTAAATACTACATAGGTGTTGATAAAAATATAAAATGGTCAACCTTTCAGTTTTATGAAAAATTCTCAAAACAATTCCTAGAAATTGGAAATTTGACTACAATATCATTCGCAAAAAATGAATTTCCATGTTTTGACAAGTAAATACTGAAAAACCAATTTTTCTTTTGAATATTCATCCTTTATCTGAGATTGGCCTTCGAAATAGCAGTTTTTTCTGTCACGTGTAACCAAGACCATTTAGGTGAGACTATATTAGTCTTGAAAATGCGTAATTTGCCTAGAAGAGGTTGCCATAATCCATGGTGGTTGCTAGATTTTCATTCTCAAATATTTAGGACCATTAGAAAAAGGGCTTGGGGGAAATTAAGTGCCTATAGCTGCCCCTCTTTTTTCGTTACTAAAAATCAGGATTAGGACAAAGACCACATAGACAAATTTCATTCAGGTTGTAAAGTCTTGAAAAGTAAAACATACACATGTACATTAAAATAGAAAAATTAGAATAGAAACCTTAAGCCTGGGGTGAGACCTAAGTTAAAAGAGCCAACTAAAGTGAAGCCTAAATCTAATAGGTTAACCAGGGTGAAATCATGGTAGTCAAATAAGTGTGACCAAGGCGTAACCATAGTCTAATGGGTTGATCAAGGTGAAACTATAATAGTCAACTAAAGATGATTAGGGTGAAACCATAGTCAAAAGCGGTTGGCAGAGATAAAACCATACAAACCAACTTTGGGTGACCAGGTTGAAACCTAAGTCAAAAAAAAGTTGGTCGAATGAAACCATACGATAGGTGACTAGGGCAAAACTAAAGTCAAAAATAGGTTAGCTGAGACAAAACCATATGAAACTAACTTTGGGTAACTAGGGCAAAACCTAAGTCAAAAATATTGGTCGAGATAAAACCAGATGAACCAACTACAGGTGACCGATGCAAAACTATCAAAAAAAAGTTGGTTAGGGTAAAACCATATAAACGAGGGGTGACTAGGGTTAAACGTAAGTCGAAAAAGGGATGGCTGGGATGAAACCTTACAAACTGACTTTGGGTGACTAGGGCAAAACCTAAGTAAAAAAAGGGTTGGCCAAGATGAAACCATACGAACCAATTTTGGGTGACTAGGTAAAACCTGAGTCCAATGAGGGTTTGTAGGAACAAAACCATAGGAACTAATTATGGGTGACCAAGGTGAAACTTAAGTCGAAAAGGAGTTGGCCGACACAAAACCATACAAACCAAATTTGGGTGACTATGGTAAAACCTAAGTAAAAAATGGGTTGGTCAAGATGAAACCATGTGAACCAACTTTGGGTGACTAGGGTGAAACCATAATAGTCAACAAAAATAATAGTGCCTAATATTTAGAATATTTAAAGGAACTAAAGACTTACCTTTTAGTTTTGAGGAAGTCAGTATATTGAATAGTTTTTTTCCCATATCATGTTCAACTTTTTGATTTGCAAATCATTGAATGCAAATGAAAATGCATGAAATGTGCGTATGATGTGTTTTCATAAGTTTTCTTTCCAATTTATGGGTTTCATTATGAATAACTCTAATTTGGCCTAAATTTATAATTAAAGGCATTTTTTAACTATAACAATTTTTTTCATAATGTATGAGGTGAGCTTATGCCTCTTGTAGGGGTCGAAAGCCTTTGCAAAAAATGTTGAAGATTTTTTTTTTTTTTGGCAAAGAGAGATGGTGCCTAAACCTGTAGTCAAAGGTATCCTCAGAAAATATTGAAGAAAAAAAATACATTTGCTATATTCTTAGAATCAAAAATATTATAACATTTCTTTTTCTCTCAATGAGGAGAAAACTAAAGAGAGTGCTCAAACCTGACAAATCAAATTGAGCAATACAACAATACTGTCTAGGGGTTAAAGAAGAGCTTAATGGGAAACATATGGTTTCTAAAATCTCCCATCAATAGTTGAAACAAAATGATAAAAGTTATGATATCCCAATGATTGAAAAATCGTATCTTTGAATTTTTCTTTCAAGAAATTATGTCAAAGGACTTGTCTTCTGTTTGGGATGTTCTTTAACCATGTATCCTAATTGTTCAAGAATGTTATCTATCCACCCTAAACTACCCTAAAGTGTCCAAAAGATTTGAAATATTAACTAAGGTTCCTACAATGTTTTAACCTTATTCCAAAGTAATGCAAATAAATCACTTTGTTATTCTTTTCATTATTTTCCACTTCCTTAGACTCTTAATGATCATTTAACATAAATTTTGTAATGATTTAAAGATAATCTTGTTATTAGGTATGGATGAAAATATGTATTTATTTCAACAAGGGAAAAAGATACAATATAAAAAGATAATACAATAATGGTTTTTCAATAGAAATAATAGCAAAGGTAAGGTACAAAGGAAATATGGATATTACTCAGATAAGTAGAATCTCTTAATCAATTCTTCAAGGATTTCTTCTGAATGGGATGTTTGCTATTGAGAAAATTTATCTCTAGAGAACGCTTCTAACCATACCATGTTTTCTTTTTCCAGCCTTAACTTCTCAGCTCATTGTACTTTGTTCATTCTTTACTAAATGCTCGAGTCGATCTTTTTGGGTGTTCAACTTAAAGCCTGCCCTTTTATCACCTTAGACCAAATGCCCTTTTTAGGTTTTCATCTGATTTTTTTATTTTTTATTTTTTTCTTTGTTTCTTTTATCCTTTTATCTTTGTTTTTCTATTTTTATGACACTGCCTTTTAAGCATAATATTTCTTTACATTCTTAGAATTAATAAGGTTTGGTAAAATATCCCTATCCATTTCAATCAAAATTAATGCTCTTTCAGAAAATGCTTTTTGAACCATGAAAGGCTCTTTCTAATTAGGTGTCCACCTGCCATGTAGATCCTTGTGGACAGGAAGGATTTTCTTCAGCACCAATCCCCTTTATGGAATTACCTTGGATGAATTTTATTTCATGGGCTTTTATCATTCTTTTCTGATACATTCATCTATACTAGATTGATTTGTACCTTTTTCCTTAATGAAATTTAATTGTTCATAATGATCCCGGACCCACTCGGCTTTCTCTAAGTTGGTTTTCATCAATACCCAAACTAAAGGGATTTCAACTTCAATTAGAAGAATGGTTTCTGTACCATAGACCAATGAGTAAGGCATTGCCCTAGTTGAAGTTTGAACTAAAGTTCAATAAGCCAAAAGAGTGAAGAAAAGTTTTTCATGCCAATGCTTAAAAGTCTTCCAAATTTTCTCTACAATCTTTTTGATGTTTTTATTGGCTACCTCTACAGCTTTGTTCATCTTTGGATGGTAAGTCACTAAATTGTAATGTGAAATTTTAAGTTGAGTACAAACCTCTGTCATTAATTTATCATCCAAATTAAAGGCATTATTTAATATAATTCTTTTAGGGATCCTGAATCGAAAATTATATTGGTCTTCAAGAATTTTATCATCGTTGACCCTGTCATATTTGTATAGGAAGCTACTTTGACCCATTTGGTGATGTAATCTATAGCCACCAAAATAAAATGATGATGGTTTGAAGCTGCAGGGGTAATCGACCCAATAACATCCATACACCATAAGGAAAAGGGCCACGGTGTGGTTATGACATGCAATGGTAAAAGTGGTACATGGATCTTGTTGCATAGACTTGGCATTTATGACATTTTCAGGTATACTTGATACAATCACCCTCTATGGTCATCTAAAAATAACCTAGTCTTATGATTTGCCTCACCATTTTGTATCAATTAGGATGGATTTCGCAAACTCCCTCATGTACTTCTTCTAAGATTCTTGGCACCTTAACAGCATAACACATCTTAACAATATCTGCTCATGACTTTTCTTATAGAGACTCTCACTATCTAAAACAAAACTCAGTGCTAGCCTCCTTAAAATTTTTTTATCATTTTCAAAAGCATTGTCTAGATATACTCGATCCTTAAGATATATATTGATATCAAAATACCATAGACAACTATTGACTTCTGCTTCAACATTATAACAATGAGCAGAGGACTCATATATACCCATCTAAATTAGGATCACTTTTTGCCCTTTATTTACTTTGAACATTGAGGTGAAGGTGGCTATGGCATCTGCCATATGATTATCATCCTAGAGTAAATGAATAAAATTACACCTTTTCAAACTTTTTTGGAAGTTTTAAAATCACTTTTTATACTGCAACAGCCTCAAATCCTTAGTTTCCCATTCTTCACATAACTAATAAATTACCAAAGTTGAGTCTCATAAACTTTTAATGATTGAACATTTCTTTCTAAGGTTGCTTGGAGTCCCATGCACATGCCTCGTATTTTGCCATATTAATTGTGTAATCAAAATCCAGTTTGGTAGTGAAATAATAGTAATATCATTTTAAGGATATCAAGATTGATCTAATTTCGTGACCTAAAGCCTATCAAAATACATCTTCCACATTGACTCATTAGGTTATTCCTTTTCTTCCTTTATTGTGATATTTATCAATTCTTCATTGGGGAAGTCAAAATCTAAAGGCTGGTAAAGTTGCTAGAAATTCAACAATGGCACTTCTTTTTATGGCTTTGTGACTCATGTACATTATATAATATTAAGATAGTAATACCTACCATTTAACTATCCGTCTGATAATGTTAATGCTTCGAAAAAGTATTTGATCAAATTCATTTTGATGATCAACCATTTGGCATGTTATAGCATGTACTGTTGGAGCCTTTTTGCAATCTAGATCAGGGCACAACATATATTTTCTATCTAGGAAAAATTTACCTCATATTCTAACAATGCCCTTTTTTTTCAAGTTTCATCGTGTTGCCCTTACACGCATCCCATTGACCTTTCGAATATCGTGAGGTACAATATGAAGGGTTGCTCTGGAATTAATGGTACGAGATCATGTGGATTTGATAAATAATGCTTGACTTTATTTAATGTCATTTGGCACTGTCCATCCTATTCAGCCGGATCATGTTTCTAAAAGAGCCAAAAAATTGATCACATTTGTCCATAAGTTGGGAAATAAAATAGGCGATGTAATTCAATCTTCCAAAGAAACTTCTTACTTCTTTTTGCATGTGTGCAGGCAATAATTCTTGAATGGCTCAAATCTTATCATGGTCAACCTCAATTCCCTTTTCACTTACACTAAAGTCGAATAACATCCCTGATCTTGCACCAAAAATACATTTAGCTGGATTTAGCTTTAATTGGTACTTCCTTAACGTTTTAAACAATTTTCATTAATCTGTAACATGCCACTCCTTATGCGACAGTTTGGCAATTATATGATCCATGTATACTTCAATTTCTTTATGCATCATATCATGAAATAGAGTAACCATTGCTTTCAAGTAAGTTGCCTAGCATTTTCAATCTAAATAGCATCACCTTGTAATAAAAGGTTCCTCACATTGCAAAAAATGTTATTTTTTTCCTTGTCGTCTAGTACCATGTTGATCTAATTATACCTAAAGAATCCATCCATAAAAGAAAATAGATAATTTTTTACGATGTTGTCAACAGAGTATTGATATGGGGAAGAGGAAAATTATCCTTTGGACTTGCTTAATTCAAATCTTGGTAATCTATATACATTTTGACTCTCCCATCTTTTTTAAAAACTGAGATGATATTTGCAACCCACTCTGAGTATTTTTCCACCTCGAGATATCTAGGTTTAAATTATTTTTTTACCTCGTCTTTAATCTTTAGCATTTTCAATTTCATTTTTCTCAACTTTTGCTAAATCGACTTGTAGTCCAGTTTTAAAGGTAATTTGTGGACCACAATCCTTGTATCTAATCCTGGCATATCTTGATAAGACTATGCAAATACATCCTGAAACTCTTAAAGCAAACTTATTAATTTTGTTTTACTGGCAGGCATGAGGGCGATCCCTACTCCAACTTTTTTTCTATCATCCTAAAGATTACCTAAATTTATCACCTCTATGGTTTCTTCATGGGGCTTTATTCATTTATCTTCCTACTCAATCATTTTCAACAAATTGGAAGGTAAAGTATGATCTTCCATATTTTCTTTGAAACTGACTTCGTTCAAGCAGACAACCTATTCAAAATCAATCTATAAATCTTGATTAAGATCATCTGTTTTTCTTCAATTGACAGATCTGTAAATGTAAAAGGAAAGAAAGAATAGGCAAACAAATATATGTTATGATTTGTGTATCTGTATGAAAAAAAGAACATTGATATGAAAAAAATTAAAGATAAAGAAAAAGTTATATGTGTTTCATTTTTTAAAATGATAATTTAACATGTTATGTTTTTTTTTTTTACAAAAATGATCTTTAAATATCAATGTAATTTCTTAAAATTACTCTAAAAATGACCTAAACACTTTAGTTTCCTCGATAATAGTCCAATTTTTCTAGATATATTTAAGAAGACAAACAGATTCCACTATCATCATCCGATTCCTAATTTTTTTCTCTAATAGTGACCACTTAAAACTTCTCAAAAGCTTCATTGATCACCGTTACAACATCCTTGTCTTATTTTCCTTTGGTTTCTGGATTATAACCCTTCCACCATATAAGTGTCCTTTAAGGAAGGGTAGAAAGCTGTCTTCTGACTTGACTCTTGACTCATGGCTTGGGTTAACTTTTTTTCTCGATATTTGTTCTCTATCTTTTTTTTCTAACTCTACTTTGATTTAAAACCCAGCTTATTTTTGTCTCTTTTGCTAACTACATTTATGGACCGGTTTATCCCCTGTAAATATCTTTTGAGCCTTCTGCTAGCTTGAGCCCCTCTCCCTACTGTAAGCTTGAGGCCCATGTGAGTTTTCTTTGAAAGCCTAGGTTTCGGGATTATAGATCCTTCTACCATAAAAATAGCATTAAGAATCTTAAAGGTTCAAAATGACCAATCCTCAGCATCAGTATTTGTCTCAACATATAGTGCCTCAGTAAAAGTCATGGTTATAATGTCTTCTTCCTCAGATATGCTGACTAGTTTTTCATCAAGTACAAATTTAAACTTTTAATGAAGCAATGATGGTACAGCATCGGCAGAATGAATCCATGGTCATCCTAATAAATAATTGTATGTTAAGATGATATCTATGACATAAAACTCCATCTCAAATGGGTATGATTCGATATTTAAAGTAATTGAGATGGTCTTTTTGATTTCCTTTTTTGTTTCATCAAATGCCTTGACAACCATTTGGATATGTTTAATCTAGCTGTTATCGACTGGCAAATAGGAAAGAGTGATTAAAGGCATTACATTGAGAGCTAATCCATTGTTAATAGGGACTTTGGGCAATATGGTGCCATTGCAGTTTGTTGTTATAAGAAAGGCTTTTGTAGAAGTAGTCCATTTTGGAGGTATTTCATCATCACTGAAAAAATAAAGTTGTCAACAACAATATTATTTATTAAGCGATCAAGTTTGCTTGTAGATATATTCTAAGGAACGTAAGCCTAGCTAAGCAACTTTAATAGAGCATTTCGATGTGATTTTGAACTAAGCAGTAGAGCTAGAAGAGAGATTTTTCGCAAGTTATTTCAATCGCTCCACAATGCTATACTTACTATGCTTTATAAACTTGACAATTCGATTCCCTTTTCTCCACCAGTTCTTGGACTTCTACCAGGACATTTCAGTAACAGTGGCTTTTTCGGATGTTTATCCCTTTGATTTTACTTTGTCACAATCTTCACTAGTGCCAAGACCATAATGCCACCCACTTCATGTTACGTGGCTAACCTCAGTTATATTGAGACAACTAGTTAACTTGTAGTAGCTTTCGGGGTTATTATTTTGCCATCATACTTCCATGGTACTTGTTTATTGTCCTTATATGGAAAAAGAGTTGGTGCTCTGATGATGAATCTAGGAACATTTTTTGTTTTGGAAGAAGAAGCCTTTGATTGATTACAGTAAATAATGAAAAGGTAATTGATACCATAGGGCAGTTATGATGGCCTTCTATCGGTCATATTGGTTGACCTTTTTTTTTCCTGATTGGTTTCTTCATAAAATTTAATTTTGCAATTATCCATCATCCTTTCATCATGGTTGAAAATTTTGAACATTCTTGCAAAGTGTGTCTTAAAGTCATATGAAACTTACAAAAATTAGCCCCTAGATGAGATTGGCTCTCAATGCTTTTATGATTCTAACTAGGATTTTGCCTTCAATCATGATCGCCCAAACTTTTTCTTTTGGGGTTTTGACTTTTAGAACATTTATCTTCATTGATAGATCTTCTTCAATGATTAAAGCATTAATTTTGGGCTCTAGATAATCAAGCAAAAGATTTGCTATGAAATTTAGTCCCAGAGCGTTATCAAATTTAAAGGCATCCATTTCATGAAGACTCTGGACATTTTTCTTGAAAACTGGACAATTCTTGATTGAATGACTAGCTATAACATGATACTCACAGTGGGCATTCAGATTGTACTAGCTAGAAAAATTGTCCTTATATGGTTTGGAGAATATGAAAGCTACTAATCGAGCTTTCATAAGTTTGTCAAATATTTCCTTATACGAATAAGGAAGTAGCTAGTGATACAATCTAGGCTGATTAGTTTTTTGGACTGTTTGATTGGTATTGGGCCTCGTTTGATTTTGAAGAGGTGGATTTGGGATGGTGGTCTATAGGATTGATGGAACAGGAGTTCAAGGTGCATTAAAAGGGTAAAGTATTTTGAGACTGTCGACCTTGGTTTTGGTAATATGGGCATGGTCATTAGTGGTAAAGTTGTTTAACAAAATTAACAGATAGAGTCTCTTCTTTTTTATAGGTCCTACCTTCTTTTCAATGAAAGATTCACCAGTTGTGATTTTTTGGCCTTTACAGCTATCTCGATCATTTCCCTTGATGTGACAAGGTTGGCAAAATTCTTAGTTGCACTCCCTACCAGCTTATCATAGTAAGATGGGCCTATGGTATTTACAAACTGCATTGTAGTCTCTTTTTTCATTAATAGAAGTTAAACTTAAATGGCCATATCTCTCCACCTCTATGCATATTCTTTGAAAGACTGCAGATTTTTTTTCCATTTTTTGTAGAGTTAGCCTATCTAGTACCCATTTAGCCATGTGTTTATACTGTTGCAAAAACGTATTTGCTAAATCAATCCAACATTGGATTTAGGTGCAGTTTAGATCATTATACCCTTTGAACGCTAATCCCAATAAATGTTCTTGAAAGTAGTGAATTAGGAGCTTGTTATTTTGAGCATATCCAACCATCTTTCGAATGAACATCTTGATATGTGCTTGAGCAGATGTAGCGCCATATATTTCTCAAATTTAGGCACTTTAAATTTTGGTGGAATGACCAGATCTGGTATTAAGCTAAGATCTCAACATCAACACTGCTATACAACTCATCTCTTTCTATAGCTTTTAGTCTTCTTTCAAGGAGTTGTAATTTTCCTTTTTCACTCTCTATTCAACTTGCTCCTTGCCATTCTTTTTACATCTTTCTTCTTTATCAGCAATGTGGTTCTTGTATCCACCCTTTGTGCACGAGTGTCAAATTAATGTGAATGGCTGATGAAAGAGGTATATTTTATGGGCCTGTTGACTATGTATCCTGAACATTAACAACTTGTCTTTCGATTTTACCTCTTAAATCCTTCAATAGAAGTATCAGTAATAATCTTGACTGTAGGCCAACTAGCTCCCTAGCCATGAGCAATGCCATTATTCTGGTGATATGTAGTTGTATTTCTTCTTGTCTTTTCATTGTGGCCTCTTAGG
>JBBYHL010012478.1:0-108913 GCA_038381835.1 Adansonia madagascariensis
TCCAACATTGAAAATGTTCTATTTGTCAAAGGTCTCAAACATAATCTCCTTAGTATTAGCCAATTGTATGATAAAGGCATGAAAGTTTAAATTAATAAATTGTCAAGTTGTTGATGTTAAGACAAATAAAATTATTTTTATAGGAAATAGAGAAGGAAATGTTTATGTTGTGCATCTAGATGATTTATCTTCTCAAAATGTTTATTTTGTTGCTAATAATGATGACTTGCATTGGTTGTGGCATAGAAAATTAGGACATGCTAGTATAAATGTAATCTCTAAACTATCTAGAAAAGATCTTGTTGTTGGATTGACTAAAATAAAATTTGATAATGATAGAATATGTGATGCATGTATCCAAGGCAAACATAGAAGAGCTTCATTCAAATCAATTAATATTGTCTCAACTACTAGAGTATGACAACTTATTCATATTGATCTTTTTGGTCCTACTAGGACATTAAGCTTAGAAGGTAAATAATATGGATTTGTTATTGTAGATGATTACTCTAGGTTTACTTGGGTTCTCTTCTTACACTCTAAAGATGAAGCCTTAGAAAAATTCATTACTTTTTGCAAAATCATTCAAAATGAAAAGGGTTATTCTATTTTAAGTGTAAGGAGTGATCATGGAAAAGAATTTGAAAACCTTGGTTTTGATAAATTTTGTAATGAAAATGGTATCAGCCATAATTTCTCGGCACCTAGAACTCCTCAACAAAATGGAGTTGTTGAAAGAAAAAATAGAACCTTCGAAGAAATGGCTAGAACCATGCTTTGTGAAAATAATTTACCAAGATATTTTTGGGCGAAAGCTATTAACACCTCTTGCTATATTATAAATAGAGCCATGGTTAGGCCAATCCTAAAGAAAACTCTATATAAACTTTTTCAAGGAAGAAAACCTAACATTAGCTACTTTCATCCTTTTGGATGTAAATATTTTGTATTAAATAATGAAAGGACAATCTTGGTAAATTTGATGCAAAAAGTGATAAAGGAATTTTTTTTGGTTATTCAACAAATTCTAAGGCTTATAAAGTGTTTAATAAGAGAACTTTAGTTGTTGAAAAGTCAATAAATATTATATTTGATGAAGCTAACTCAACCTGGAGAAAGGTGTCTTTTGACAATGATGATGTAGAGATTTACCAAGAACAAGCATCATATAAGGAGCAAGGACAAGCAATACAAAATTAAGAAGATCCAAAAGAGGAAGAACTTCATAAGCCAACTCAAGTAGAAAGGGAAAAAAATTATCCTAGAAAGTTGACTTATGTCAAAGATGGTGAGATAATTGGTGATCCAAAGCAAGGCGTAAGAACTAGATCATCCTTTAGAAATACATGCAACTATGTAGCCATTCTTTCACAAATTAAACCTAAGAATTTAGATGAGGCTCAGAAAGATGATAATTGGATCATGGCTATGCAAGAAGAGTTAAACCAATTTGAAAGAAGCAAAGTTTGGAATTTAGTTGATAAACCTAGCAATTATCCCATTGTAGGTACTAAATGGGTTTTTAGGAACAAACTTAATGAGAATGGAACAATAATTAGGAATAAAGCTAGATTAGTAGCTAAAGGATATAGTCAAGAAGAAGGAATTGATTATGATGAAACTTATGCCCCTATAGCTAGACTAGAGGCCATTAGAATACTACTAGCTTTTGCATGTTTCAACAATTTCAAATTATGTCAAATGGATGTCAAAAGTGCTTTTTTAAATGGCTTCACTAATGAGGAATTTTATGTTGAACAACCTTTCGATTTTGAAAATCCCTATTTTTCCAATCATGTTTTTAAAATATGGACTAAAGCAAACACCTAAGGCATGGTATAAAAGACTCTCAAAATTTTTAATTAAAAAAGGTTTCAATAGAGGCAATGTTGACAAAACTCTATTTATGAAAGTAAAAAACAAGGACATTTAGTGATTCAAGTTTATGTTGATAATATTATCGTTGGTGCTACTAATGAATCTCTTTGTCAAGAATTTTCTAAGTTAATGCAAGGTGAGTTCGAGATAAGCATGATGGGAGAATCAACATTCTTCTTGGGGCTACAAATTAAACAAACGAAAGATGAAATATTCATTAATCAAGCAAAGTATACCAAGGAATTACTCAAGAGGTTTAAAATGGATGAAGCAAAGCCTTGTTCCACACCTATGAGTACTTTAACAAAGCTTGAAAAGGATAAAGTAGGTAAAATCGTTGACTCTAAACTTTATAGGTCTATGATAGGTTCATTACTATATCTTACCGCAAGTAAACCTGACATAATGTTTAGTGTATGCCTATGTGCTAGATACCAATCATCACTATAAGAGTCACATCTAATTGTCGTGAAAAGAATCTTTAGATATCTTAGAGATACTCTAAATCTAGGCCTATGATATCCAAAAGAATCATCCATTGTCTTACATGCTTACTCCGATTTAGATTTTCGTGGATGTAAAATTGATAGGAAAAGCACCTCCGGTACATGTTATATTTCTTGGAAATATGCTCATATCATGGTTTTCCAAGAAACAAAATAGTGTTGCTTTATCCATAATCGAAACAGAATACATATCCGCAAGAAGTTATTATGCCCAAATTTTTGGATAAAACAACAAATAGAGAATTTTGGCATTACCATGGATCATATTCCAATTAAATGTGACAATACTAGTGCCATTTGTCTCACCAAAAATCCAACCTAACACTTTAGAACCAAGCACATAGAAATTAGACATAATTTCATTAGATATCATGTGCAAAAAGGTGATATAGTGCTTGAATTTGTTAATACCTTGCATCAATTAGTTGATATTTTCACTAAATCACTTGACAAGGATAGATTTTGCACAATTAGAAGAGAAATTGAATTAATGAATAACCCTAAAATTCATGATTTGATCCAATCCTAATGCTGTGCCTCGCTATTGTTTACATCATGCTTAGTTTGATGAAACTAGTTTTACACACTTACTTGTTTGATAATGTTCATTTGCTATGACATTCTTGGATAATTTTTGTTGAATCTTGATTAAATTTTGAATGATCTTGATTTTGGTCCAAGTTATATTTTTAATGTTTTTCAATAGATAATTAGGTCAAAAATACATCTAATTTGATGCCATCTTATTAGAAATAACCCCATATTTGGCCATCTGTATCGATTCTTGTACATTCTTCTTCCATGTATCGAGACTTATTTCCATTGTATTGATACAAACCCAAATTTATTCTTTGTATCGATACCTGCCTCTTTTGTATCGATACATTATATTGATACTTCTCAATGTGTATCGATACAATAGTAATTTGATCAAGTCTCAAGACCCAGTTCCTTGTATCGATACAGAACCCAAAAATGTTCTTTGCATCGATACTACTTCTTCTGTATCGATACTCACTGTTCATTTAGAACCTCTCTGTGTGAAATCTCATCATTCAAAGGCACTGCTCACAAAACCATCCCTCTTTCACTCCATTTCAAAATCTCATCACCCTGTTATCTCTAAATTGATAACTCCATAAACCAATTTCCCTTATCACACTTACCCAAAACCATTTCAAAATCACTTACCATCATCTAAACCATCAAGATTTCAAAATTGCCCATCACCCTAACACTCACCCCTTCCCTCTCTAAATCCATCACTTTTGTCCAAATTTTTTCCCAAAATTCAAATCTTTTTCATTCTTAAAACTATTCCCTACCTTGCTTGTGCGAATTGATTACAGATTTTTCACTACATCGCACTAATTGTAAATCGATTTTAGTGCCCATCACCTATTCGACCATTTTCCTTAACTAACCTTTTACCCACTCAACCTGTTCCCTCACCACCTGCTTAACAAAAGTCCTCAAACATAACCATGGCTCCTAAAACCAAATAAACAGCACGTCGTCAAGGTCCTATCACCTGTGCCTCCACCTTTTCTGCTCGTCAACCACTTTCAATCCAAAATCAATTTTTCTTTGACTTGTGTTTCTGGGATGCACGGGCTCGAGAGCATTTTAGCACCATCTATGCTCGGATGCCCATCCAACAATGTCGAGTCATTGACTTTCTTTTTCTTTAGTCCATTAATTATCCTTACCTTTAGATCTTTGAAACCTTTGGATGGACCAAAATCCTTTCCTTAAATGTTTTGGTTCGTGAAAATCTTGTCCGTGTATTCTTTAACAATGCCTCTCTCATTATTGATGACCATGATAATGTCATTGCTATTGGGTCCTATCTTTTGGGACAAGATCTTCTCGTCAACTCGGCTTCTCTCACGTCTGACTTGGGTTTTTCAAATGAAAGCGTTATCCACGAAGGCTCGACTCCCACCGTATTGTACACCCAACATAACAAAGCCACGCTCCTTCCTCCGATCGATCATTTGCTCTATCTTATCATCTCACATGTGCTCCATCCATACGAAACCAAACATACCTTAATTAGTACGTAAATTATTTATTGCTGTATATAATGCAATCCAAAAATCATCCAAATTTAGCCTATTTCATATTTGTGGACCTTGTTCTATGCGTATGTGGTTGCATAGTTTTATCATGGCATGGCCTTGAATTACTACTTTAACACCCAAGGTCTCGATCTTTCATGCGACCTCAGAATATGGTAACCATATACCGCTACATTGGTCACAAATCCATGGGATTTACCGTATATGAAATTCACGATGGCAACTTTGTTCTAAAGGCTCATCGACAACCACCATTTGAGCAACCAGGTGCTCCGGCTCCTAATGATCATAATAAAAAAGAGCATGATGAGCCTCTTCCACCTTCGACTCCCGTTACCTCATCTTCTGTGCCTATAGACATTCCCACAATGTTCACATCTATTATGGGCTGTTTTGATGCATGGGAGGGATAATTCGACACCATTGATGCTCATCTCTTTACTTTTGAGGAAAGTCATTAAGCTCTAATGGAGCAACTCCATGCTTTCTCAGCTGCTTTTCCTCGTGCGCCTCTACCTACTCCTCCATCTTTCGAGGATCCTCAGGCTGATGAGGTCTAGTTAACTTAGGATTTTTTATTAATTTGATGAACTTTATGCTTTTAGGATATCATTTTAAGATCATTTTAGAATATCTCTTTATTTATTGGACTTTATGGTTTTAAGATTCTCCGTAATTCTGTGTTTTGCATTGCGTTGAAGATCTTTTGCTTTATTAATTTATCCTACTTATGCTTGCTTATGCCTACTTATCCTGGAATTCTATTTTGATATAACAAAAAGGGGGAGAAAGGCCTTAAATTTGTAATATGTTGCTCTCCATAAATTGATTATGCATATGTTGGAACCCGAATTACATGTTGAACATAAGCTTATTTTCTAATCTTGGGCAGTTTATTAAGGGGGAGTTACTTTTCATTACTTAAAATAAAATTTTAACCATTGTTTCATTGAGGGGGAGCTATTTTTCGTTAATCTCAAACACAAGCAAATTTATTTTAAGTTTTGTTTTATCAAAAAGAGGGAGATTGTTAACCTTGATTTCGGTTTTAATATAATAAACAACTTAAGTTAAATTAATACTCAACTTGGTATTTGTGTTTAAATTGAAAAGTATTTTGAAAAATACTAAGTTTGTAAAAAATTATGTGCTATAAAAAGTATATTTATACTTAGAAAAATTCTTGAGATTTGTTTTGAGTCAACAAAAATCATTTCACAAATGTTTTTGAAGGTTTGTATCGATACAAAGAACAAATGTATCGATACTATGCATAAAACCCCTCAAATGTATCAATACAAGTATGAAGGTATTGATATAGCTTGCTTAGTATCAATACTCACCCTGTGAGTATTGATACAAGGCTTGGCAGTAGCCAAGGTTTGTATAAAACCCTTAAATGTATCAATACAAGTGAGTATGTATTAATACAGGCTACTTAGTATCGATATTCACCCCATATGTATCGATACAAGGCTTGGTAGTAGCCAAGGTTTGGTTAAAACCCTCATATGTATCGATACAATGGTATCTGTATCGATACATCTTGCTTAGTATCGATACTCAGATCCGTGTATCAATACAACAGGCTATAATGATCACTTTTTTTTGAACTCTGTATCAATATTATAGTGCAAGATTAAACTGAAACAAGCATTTATGAAGGCTACAATGGCTCTCCAACCACCACATTAAATGCCTAGTGTCTATGAATCAATTTCCAACTATAAATGGAGGTTCCAAATAGCTAAAGAAGTAGAGATACAGATTTCATTGAATCATTGAACAACAAAAGCTCAAAATCATCAAATTCTTTGTTTCCACTTGTATCAAATTCATACTCTTCGAGTCTATTTGTATCTTATTCATCTTGTACTTAAATTTCAGTGAACATCTACCTACTAGAGGTTAAATTGGTTTGCAAAATACTTTTTTTATATCAAAAAGGGGTTGTGTGAAAGTGAGTGAAAATATTTGAGAGTTTGGGATATAATTCTCAAAGTAATTGAAAGGTTTATCTAAGCCTTAAAAGATGGTTGTGTAAGGTTATACCTAGCCTTGAAGGTAACAATTTTCTTAGTGAATTATGGGAATTACCTTGGTAAGAAAGTACCAAGAAGAGAGGACGTAGGTGCCAAATTAAAGGACCGAACCTCTATACATCAATTGTTGGTTTCTTACTTCCTTATCTTATTTTTAATTTTCAATTTACTTTAAATTTATAAAGATTTTATAAAACCAATTCACCCCCTCTTGGTTCAATCTCTTTTTTAAAGCCGACACCAACTATGAACATAAAAAGATAAAAAAATATAAAATTATCCAATTTAACTATATGTAACTTAAGCATGTAAACAATAGGAGGCATTTATCAATTATGGTCAAGGATGATTTAATGCAATCAATGAACATATATATTAATGTCAAGACATAAGGATTGAGAACTAAGAGTTGAAGCAATTTAAGGATTAAGGATATCAACAATTTTAACTAATAGAGATGTTCAAAGATTCACATTAAGCAAACTTTTCATATCTAGCATAAAAAGATACCTAAAAGATACCAATTTCCAAGAGTTATTTAGCACATGTATGCCATTGAACTAAATGCTAAAAGATATGAACTTGTAAAACATAAGTATGGCATTTGCTTTAATCTTACTAATCCTTATTGATATGCTCATTTGACTTTGAGTATATTCTTCTAAATATTTGGGCAATCCTTAAAGTTTTAGGCTTGATTTTGATGAGGAAGGCATTAGGGTGAGCAATAGTTTGGATCAATTAAACATATTGACCCAAATCGATGGTATTCAATTTTTTTAGGTTGGTTTTTTTAGTTTCAATTTTAGTCAGCTTAGACAGTTTGGTTAAACTGGTTTAATTGGTCAATTTAAGATTTTGTTTTTCTAAACTAAGCTGATCAATTAAACTGACAATAACTTAAAAAATAATATTTAAACCCAAACCCAATTCCCACTCTATATATCCATAGCCTAAACCTAAACCTAACTTATTAAACCATTAGTCCATCCTCTATCTAAGTCCAGTAGTAAGAAGCCTAACACCCAGCACCCAAAACCCCTTTGACAACCACCAGTAGGCAAATAGAGAGATCGATGGCCTCATTTTTATTAATCTTATGTCATAGCAATAATAAGCAAAATAGATACTCGAAAGAAAAAAGCAAAGATAAAAGAAAAAAGATAGCTACAACTATTTTGATGGAGAGAAAAAGGCTAAAAGTGTCAACATTGGAGTAATAGTCAACTTTGGATGCTTTGGAGGAGGATTTGGGTCTTGGGTTTCCATGGTAGCTAGCTAGAGATCAACGGCTATGGAGAAATGGAAGAGATGATGAGGGAATATTTGACAATGAACTAGTTTGATATTTGTTTAATTTTACTACAATACATTATAAAAGAGTAGAAAGTAAGCCTTGGATTATTGTTTTTATAATGCAAATCTTGCTTTTGCAGTTAACAGGATTATTGTTTGAAGAATAAACCTTAGAGTTGTTAAATCGAAGAGACCACTAAATCAAATTGACCAAGATAGTTTAGCTAGGTTGGTTTCAATATTCAACATCGGTTGATTTAGTTGGTTTCACTATTTTGTTCAATTTAATCAATTATTAATATATAAAAGCTGAACCACTCGAACCAACCAATTGTTTTCCCTTAGAATGCATGTTTTGTTTGCTTATTTTTGTTACAAGTCTTTAATTTACCTTCCATAAACTTAATGAAGATTTTGGTAAATGATTTGCATTAGTAGTGCCAAGATACCAATTGTTATATACAAAAATATATTCAAATAATCTCAAATGTTAAAAAAAAAATCATTAAGCATAAAAAAAATCAATGAAAGGAAAATAAATAATACCGATTGCTGATAAAAAATTTCATTGAGCACAATTAATTGTTGGAAATCTTGACTTCATGTTTGAATATCGTACAAAAATTTTCATAAGATTTAATCATACATACGCAACAAAATTAAAATAAACAATCAATATCGAGATTTCCTCTAATGATCAACTTATATGTTTTGATCAATCAGATCTATTTAATTATCTAATAAATAGAGCTAGAAGTTATCATACTCTATCAGGGTTCAAATAACCCATTGGTGAATGTTCCATTACCATAAGTCTTCAAACATTGAGCTTGATTGTCATAAACCAAAGCTACCCAAGTGACCATCCTTTAATAATTATCCATACTAGTGACCTAAAAAACCTTTAATAAGGAAGAAACTTTGTTGCTGGAGCTGTGCTAGTAGCTTAGGTTTCAATGAACCTTCTTATGCACTTAGAAAACTTTGATTCTATAATCAAATTTATGAACAAATAGTTTTTCTTCAAGAACCTTTAAGTTTGCACAATCCCTATCAAAAAGAGCTGTGGAAAATGCAAATCAGATTCCTAAGGATCTCTTGGTCGAATTATCTATGTCTTTTTAGACAATGGGAGACGGCTAACATAGGTTAAATATATCAAGGGTTTAAAATTTTAATTTTAGAAAAATTATAATTTTACCTCTGGCTCATGTGAATCATTCAAATTAGGCCTAAGTAACCATTACTTGTGTTAGACATATTAGTCCAATCTCAAATTGATTTCTACTAATTAACCTTATGGGTGTAACCTATTAGGCCTTCTTATGTCAGTAATAAATGTAAAATACTCAATTAAGAAAATTTATATTTATAGACCAAGATTGGCATCTAACAATGCATCATGGCCATTCAACATGCAAGGAGTGCTAACATTATTTTAACAAGGCCCTTTAGTGTATAGTATCTTAGTATAATTCAATCCTTTCATCATATATTTTGCAATTAGCAAGATCATGGTCAAATGTCTACTCTTAACTCATTCCATATTGGTATTCAACCCGTATATGTTAACTCTATAATCAATATTGCCTTGGCCAAGGACTTTAAGTTAACATGGGCCATGTACATGTGAGATATGTTCCTTAGATAACTTGGGCCGATGAATCCTTTCTGGACTACTTATTCAAATTAAGTATGATTCATATCATATCCAAAACCACCTTTATTTTGGCATCCATCCATTATGGACTCATTCATGATGATCTCTAAGTATGATAATTAACGTACAAGATGACTTGGTATGATGAATCTAAATACCACTTACACTACTAACATGTGAGAGTATTTTCCATAGATACTTGAGTGAAATACCAAATATAACTCTCATAGCAATTCATGTTCAGTGAACCTGTTTTATAACAACCACCCAGATGATATCCCTAAATATCTCTAACTTTAACTTACAAGATCAGTTGCATGCATAAAATGCATGGAAACTTATCATATCTAGTCTTTGTGCATTGTCGACGACTTTTCTTGACAATACAATGACCAAAAATAGATTTAGAAACACTATTTTGATGCATAAGGTTCCCATAATTGTAACCCATTACAATTCCTTTGCAAGGCTAGTGTGTTTTATGGGCTTAATCTTTATAAGAAATTTTATAACAATTATTCACAAAAAAATCTTATGGATAAAGAAATATCCCATTAACATTAATAATAAATATAACATTTATTACATTAAATCACTAAACACTAACACTTTAGCTACAACGATTAGCTTGTAGGACATATTAACATTGAAACTAATCGTTCGTTAAAAATAATCTTAAGATATTATTTGATAATAAATTGCATAAATGGTACCAATTGTCATTGTACAAAAAAATGTCAATGAAAAGTTGATCCAATCCAAATAACAAGTCTCATCAGTTATTGTAGTAGGAGTTGGCAAGTTTTGCTAGTGCAAAGGCTGCAGGCCCAACATTTTTCATGGAGATCTTATGATTCGTTGAGTGCTAGTATGGCTTAGTATAATAATTTTGTGTGAATAATGGATGCTAACTTAGAAGAGATGTGAAGAAAACTATCTTTCACAAAAAAATAGAATGAAGCCATGAATGTAAAAGGGGTTAAAGGAGCAAAAGATGAAGATGCTGCCATAGTGGATAGTAGGGATACAATTGACCAAAAACCATTTAATAGAAAGGTAATGATGTCTATATTCAAGAATATCTAAAAATCAGTTAAAGAGTTCAATATCATAGTGCTGGATATAAAATTTTCCTATTCAAATTCTTATCTAAAGAAAACAAGAATAGAGTGATAGAGGGAAGTCCTGGAGTTTCAATAAGCATATACTACTTTTATAAGAGCATGATGCAACACTACACCTAGAAGAGTATAGATTTGGTAAGGCTTTGTTTTGGGTATGCAGCTATGATTTCCCACTGGGTTGGGTAAACAAAGAAAAGGCTCTAAGAATGGAGAGCAAGTTTAGATGAGTGATAAGTCTAGACATGAACAAAAAGGAAAGAGGTTGGGGTTAGTTCATAAGGCTTAAAGTTAAAATGGATATTACTAAACCATTAAGGAGGTGATTTTGCTTTAGAAGAATAAAGAAGGAGATAACAAATTGAGTAGACTGAAATACAAACATCTGAGTTTTTGCTATGTTTATAGTAAGCTTGGTCATGTGGAATCAAAATACAAAGAAGATATTAGTGAAGGTAAAACCACTAGTAGGAATGATGGTAACCTTTTTAGATAATATGGTGAATGGCATCCTACTTCATTGCTGAAAAGGCTTGGAGGCCAACAGATGATGGCTGAAAAGATTGATGATCAAATTTGATAATAACGATGGAGTTATCATAAGAGATGGTGTCATAGCCATGACAGAAACCATGAGAAAGGGAATGAAGTTGCCTAACTTGGAAAGAAAGTTAAGATTGTGAAGTATTGATTTTGCTATAATTGCTAATTATAATTAACCTAAGTAAATAATTATGCAATAGGTCTAAAGAGTTGACTCAATTATTGCAGGACATCATGGCATTAAATACAAAAAAAAATCAGTCAGAAATAAAGGCATTGGTGTTTTGACTTCAAGCAAAATCGACCAAACTAGCGAAGAAAGAAAGGAAGACAAATCAAACAAGTGGAGTAAAGACAAAATTAAGGAAAGTTCTCCAACAACACATTATAGTAAACATGCAAATGACAAAAGCTTTCAAGGAAGGTTGATAATGTGGCTTGTGTAATAAGGAAGAAATACAGAAAAAATGATAGAATAGAGAATGAAGGAGAAAATGTTAATGGAGTGGATGTAAAAACAAAAAAAATAAAGAATGAAAAAGAATTAGATGGACAGAGCTTTGCCTTTCACCATGAAAATCCTAAGTTAGAATCGTCATGGGCTTGAGAACTAATGAACAGTTTGAGCCTTGTATAGGCTTATTCAAAATGAAGTTCTTGAGTTTGTATTTTTTGTATGAGCCAAGATTGAACAATGTTAAGCTTGATAAAATTTGATGCAAATGTGCAATGGATGGGTGTTTTCTAGTTGACTTTATAAGAAGGAGTGGGGGCCTAGCAATGATATGGAGGAAAGATATCACTTTATTTGAGGAGCTTTTTGGGTTATCATATTGATATAAAGGTTATGGAAAATAATATAGCAACTCAAAGACTAACTGGTTTCTATAGTAAACTTAATGCAAATATGAGGACCACATCGTGCAAACGATTAAAGAGTTTAGTATGTTAATCAAATTTACCATGGCTTTGTTTTGTTGACTTTAATGAACTTATGCATGTGGGAGAAAAAATTGGTAAAAGACCTATACGTGATAACTAAATGAAAGAGTTTTAAGAGGTGATATATGATATTAATTTGATGGCTTTGGTTTTTAAGGTGTTTGGTATACTTGATTTAATAATAGGTTGGTAGTTGAGCTAGTCCAGGAAAGATTAGATAGATTTCTAGCAACAAAGAATTAGAGTGACTTTAATCTAGATTATAGTGTTAAACATCTTATGTGTTCAAGATTTAACCACTGTCCTTTAATCCTTAATATGGTTAACAGCAAAAGAAATGAGCCCATTAGAAAGAAAAGACATTGGTTCAATTTGAAGCATTTTGGATTCAAGAAGAAATAAGTGGAAACATCATATCCTATGCATGGGATGCTAATAAACACAAAGAGGTGATGGATAGATTGACTGATGTTGAATACAACTTTCTAGCTAACATAAGACAAATGTGAGCCATACTAGTAATAAAATTATAAAACTGCCAAGTAAAGTGAATTGGCTCCAAAACATGGCACCTATTGACAATACACTTGACTAAGAGAAAACAACAAAAAAGAGATTGATGAGCTGATGGATAAAGAGGAAATGTACTGGCAACAAAGATTTAGAGTAATTGGCTTCGCGAAGGGGATAGAAATATTCTTATTTTCAAGCATAAGATAGTAAGAGAAAATGTCTAAATTTAATCTTAGGGTTGGAATATGATAATAGGAATTAGATGGATATGGTAGAGGAAAAACAAAACACTACTATTAGTTATTTTATGGCATGCTTTGAATCACAATGTTCTACTAATAGTAGAAACATTCTTAAGCCTGTTGAACACTATGTAACAAGTGAAATGAACTAATCCCTATTTGTGAAATTCAAAGTTAAGTAGATAGTAACCGCCTTCAATCAAATGTACCCAACCAAAGCACCGGGTGCTGATGATATGCCTACATTTTTTTATCAAAAATATTGTCATGTTGTTGGGAAAGACCTAGTTTATTTATGTTTAAAAATTTTGCATGGTCAAACTTTTCTCATCATTTTAATCATACTCATATAGTCCTCATTCCAAAAGTGTCAGACCCTAAGCACATGTCCCAATTTAGACTTATTAGCTTCTGCAATGTTGTCTATAAAATTGTTGCTGAAGTCCTTGTAAAAGACTAAAACATGTGTTTCCACCTTGCATTAGCTAATATCAAAGTGCATTTATTCTAGGTTGTTTAATTACTAATAATGTAGTGGTTGCTTATAAACTCATACACAGCATGAAATTGAGACGAAAGGGAGGACAAAGCTATTTTACTTTAAAACTTAACATGATTAAGGCGTATGATAGAGTGGAGTGGTCCTTTCTTAAGGATATTATGCACAAATTGGGTTTTGAGAATCAATGGATTCAGTTTGTTATACGATATGTGAAGTCATTATCTTCCTTTGTTGTTATCAATGGGACAATTTTTGATTCCTTTAGGCCAAACTAAGGACTTTGACAAAGAGATCCTTTGTAATGCATTTGTTTTCTATGTGCATAGAAGGATTGTTAGCAATGCTTACTAAAGCTCAAAAGAGTAGGGAAATTCATGGTGTTCAACTAAGCCATTGGGGTCCAAGAGTTAATCACCTATTAATTGTTGATGACAGCATTTTATTTGCAGAAGCAAGAAAAAATGAAAGAGAAAAAGTGAACACCTTGTGAAAGACTTACTAAGAAAGCTTTGGAAAACAAATTAACTTTGCTAAGTCAGTAACATTCTTCAATCCTAATATGACTACAGAATAAAAAGCTAAGTTACAACTCTTATTTGGAATCCAGAAAACAACATCCTAACAAATATTTAGGCATGCCAACATTAGTGGGGAAAGGTAAAAAGAAAGCCTTTAGAGATATAATAAGCAAAGTATAGGCAAAGATCCAATGTTACAGCAAGAAGTTATTGTCATATAGAGGTAAAGAAATATTTATTAAAGGAATACTCCAATCACTACCAGCATGTATAATGAACTATTTTTTACTTCCTAAAACTTTATGTTAAAATATTATGAATATAATAAAGAGATACTAATGGACATGTAAAAGTGAGAGCAAGAGCATCTACTGGCTAAGGTGGGATACATTGTGCACACCAAAACATATGGATGGTTTATGTTTTAAAGACTTCATCTTTTTAATTTGGATGTATTAGGTAAACAATGTTGGTGGCTGTTTGAACTCATTAGGTTGTAAGGTTTTCAAAGCTAAATACTTTTCAGGTGGGAATTTTATCGAAGTGGGACTAGGAAACCAACCTTTTTATGTATGCAAGAACTAATATAAAGCAAAAGTAGTATTTAAAAAATGTCTTGGATAGAGAATTGGCAACGGTAAATCAATCAAAATATAAGGACATAGTTAACTTCCTTTGAATATTCTTTTATTGTTAGTTCGAGAAGAACGAAGCTACCATTGAATTCAATTGTTACAATGCTAATTGAAGATGGTACAAGGAAATGGAAGGAAGAGCTAATAAGAGATGTTTTCTGTCAAGATAAAGCTGATGTTATTTTTTGTATTCTACTAATTAGGAATAATCCGGCTAACAAACTTGTTTGGCACTGTACTAGAGTAAAATTGATGTGATCCAGCCAATACAAGACAATATAGAGGATATTCCAAAGGACAACATAGATGATGTTCCAAAAGACTTTCAAATGTTGAGTAAACCTTTTAAACAAGCTCGGGCTAAACAAGTACAAAAAGAAGTGTAGGGACTAGTCAAGAAGCTATTCATACAAGAAGCTAAAGATGGAAATGGTGTGGACTTAGAATTCAAGGAGAAAGTGGGCTTTGATCAGCCATGCTTAGCTAACTTGCTTCAGGCTTATGAGGAATTTATTTAGTGATTAGGCTAAATGTTGATATTTAGGCTTACCTTTTGTTTACTTATGGGCCAGATCTTTTTAGTAACTGGCATATGCAAGTCACATGTTATTTTAATTGTTTTAAGTATCTATATTAAGGGCCCATGCTTTAGGACAGTAGTTATTGGGCTTAGGGCTTTGTTTTAACATTTTAATTGGTTATCTTAAGCCCTATACAAGTTTCACTTATTAGGATGTCTTAGGGTTTTGTCTTTTAGCTATAAATAGTCTGTTGCAATTGTAAAACTGGTTTTCAATTTTTCTTTGGATGACTACTACAAGTAGTCTTCTTGCTGAGGCATATTTCTTTGAGTTCTTCTTTGGACTCCATCAAAACTTATGAAGGTTAGTTTGATCTTATGGCATTCAACTTTTGATATTCTTGGTTTGCATTTGATATTAAAGCATTGGGTTAAGTTTCCAATTCCCTTAGTATTCCTGGTTTATGTTTTGTATTTAAATTGTTGGGATAAGAATCCTATTGTGTTTCTTATTATTTTTTCTAGGTTTCTAGTCTTTGATCCAAAATGTTATTGAGGGGTTGTAGGACATCGTTCTTAGGGTTTTCGCATCATTTTGCATTAGAGCTTTAGTTCAGATCAAGTAATCTATCTCTTATTTCTTTTATCAAGTTGTTCTTGTCTTGGTTAGCCTTTTAATTTCTTATTGGTCATTAGTTTACTATTTAAAAAAAGGAAAAAGAAAAGAAAACAAAGAAAAAAGAAAAAAGTAAAAAAAAAGGTGGCAAAAAAAAGGTTGGATGCACCAACAAAAAGGCAATTTGTGTTCTAAAAATTTGGACTGTTTAATCTAATTTTACCCCTGTGGGTTGACCAGATTTTATTTTTTCTTTTTTTTGATATCTTGGTAGTATCTTTTTTTTTCCTTCTAATCAATTCTCTAATTTTGTTACCTTTGCTATCTTCTTTATTGTTTCCTTTTTCTCTCTAAAATTAATTGATATTTCAGATTGACCCAATTCTATACTTTTTTTTTCTGATTCTTGTTAAATTTCTTTTTAATCTCTTTCCAATCAATTTTCTTTCTAATCAATTAATTGGTTGATTGACCTTTTCTTATTTTTTAGTGTTTACACTTTTAGTCATTCGTACACCTAATCACCATAATTTATAGAACATTCATTGCTTTGTTTCCTCTTTTATTTCTTTCTATTAGGTTTTTAGGTCATGTGCATAAATTAAGTCAACCCCTATCTTTTGCTATTTACTTTAATTTTCTTAGTCAATTTTTTGTTTTCACATCTTTTTCTTCTTTTTATTGGCTTTTCTTTGTTTCCATTTAGTTCATATGCAAATTCAAGAGTTATTAGTAGTTTGAATTGCTTCAAATTGGATTTAACTTTTGATTGCTTCGTTGTGAGGCTCAAAGAACCAAATTTTTTTTTCTAGAGTGGCAAAAGGCATGAGAATGTAAGATCATTAGAGTAAGACAAAAATCAAATTGAATGAAAACACGAGTGCAAGACTTAAATTAAGGATAAATAAGTGAGGGAGTGATTCTTATGAGGTCCTAACCAATTTTTGTTATTTCAAGTATGAATTTGGCAAGAAAAGGCATGGAAGCATATAAACAAGATGGTAGTAGTAGTGAAAAGCAAGAAACATAGCCAGAACTTGCTTTACTCTTCGAACCATGCAACAACAGTATGAAAGAATGCAACTTGTCTTTGAAAATCTTCAAGATAGAATGGACATACAAGAAGCTACAATTGCAAGGATGAAAAGTAACTAACCAAATGAAAGATGAGGAACGGACCAAATATCCAACCTTTGGGAGAAGATGAGCTAGTGGATGATAATAAGGATGGAAGTGTGTTAGAGTACATGGATGTTGGAAGATTTGCACAAAGAGAAGCTGTGCAAGACCGCTGGCCCAAAATGGAGTATAGGAATCATGATGGTATAGATCAAAACATTGGAAGCATTAAAATGAAGATTTCTCCATTTCAAGGTAAAAATGATCCTAACTTGTATCTAGAGTGGGAATGGAAAGTTAACCTAGTGTTTGAATGCCACCATTATTCAAAAGAAAATAAGGTGAAACTTTTAATTGGTGAATTCAAAGATTACGTGATTGTTTGGTGGGATCAAGTTATTCTTAGTCACCATAGAAATTTCGAGAGACCCACTAAAACTCGGGCTGAGATAAAAGCTATAATAATAAAGCATTTTGTGCTAAGCCATTATTATTGAGATTTCATCAGCAGCTTCAAAACCTTACCCAAGGTTCCAAGAGTGTAGAAGACTACCATAAGGAGATGGAAATTGCCATGGTTAGAGCTAATGTGGAAAAAGACCGAAAGGTAACCATGGCATATTTTTTAAGTGGCTTGGATCGGGAGATAGCCATTGTGATTAAGTTGCATCATTATATGGAGCTTAAAGACATGGTGCATATGGCTAAAAAGGTGGAGAGGTAACTTAAGTTAAAAAGGGTGCATAAGTCTACTTCATTAAATTCGGGTTCCAATTCTTCTTAGAAAACGAATTGAAGTAAAAGTAAAGAGGAAAAAGTTGTTGCCAGGTTTAAGAAAGACAAGGATAAAAACAAAAGCAAGGTGGTCAGTGATAAAAAAAGGTACCAATTCTTCCCAATCTAGTAGGTGTCGTAATACTAAGTATTTTAGATGTTTAGGAACATGTCATATCGCTTCTTAATGTCCTAACAAGATAGCCATGGTCATGAAAGCTAATGGTATAATTCTGACTAATAATGAAAGTAAAAAAGATTTTTCTTCTTTATCAAAAAAAAAAGTGACATGGAGTATGCGATCTATGAAGAAGCCTTAGTAGTTAGGCATATTTTAAATCTTTAAATAAAGGAGGATGAAGATGAGAAGCAACGTAAGAATATCTTCCATACTTATTGTCATGTCAATAATAAGGTATGTATTTTGATCATTGATGGAGGTAGCTGCACCAATGTAACTAGTACTACTTTAGTAGAGAAGTTAGGATTGCAATGCACGAGACATCCTCCACCATATAAGCTATAATGGTTAAATGAATGTAGGGAGGTTAAAGTGAATAAATAGGTGATTGTTTTCCTTTTCAATCGAGAAATATATTTATGAGGTGTTATGTGATATTGTACCTATGCATACAAGTCATATCTTGTTAGGAAAGCCATGGCAATATGATAGGCGTGTTATCCATGATGGTTTCAAAAATAAGTACTCTTCTTTGAAGGATGGTCGATGTGTAACACTTATTCCAATGACACCCAAAGAGGTGTATAAATATCAAAATAAATATAGAGGGAACCAAAGTGAGATCATGTGTAATGAAAAAGAATAGAGTGTGAGTAGTGTGGAAAATAAGAAACATGAGAGCAAAAATAGAAAGAGAGTGTTAGAAGAGTAAGTTAGAGTGAGTGAGCAAGAAGAGAACCTAATAGCAAGAGTAAAAACTTAAAGCTTATATGTAAAAGAGGGAATGCAAAAGTGCTTTTTATGTTCAAAAGCCATTGATTATACTTATGTAAGAGGAGGCTTATTTGAACACTAATGATCTTAACCATTCTCTGTCTAGTGTTGCATTTTTTTTGTTACAGGAATATGAAGATGTCTTCCAAGAAGAAGTTCCAAAGGAATTACCACCAATTAGAGGAATTGAACATCAAATTGATTTCATCCCTAGTGCAGTAATTCCCAATCGGTTAGCATATAGGAGCAGAGACAAAAAAACTCCAAAGGTAAGTTGAAGAGCTGTTGGTAAAGGGGCACGTGAGAGAAAACATGATTCTTGGAACTTAGAGGATGTGCGTGGATTGTAAGGCTATTAATAAAATCATTATAAAGTATCATCACCCTATTCAAATATTAAATGATATGCTAGATGAGTTGTAGTGTTCTTGTATATTTTCTAAAATTGATTAGAAAAGTGAATACCATTAGATTAGAATGAAACTGGGTGATATGTGGAAAACTACTTTTAAGACTAAACATGGGTTATATGAGTGGTTAGTCATGCCTTTTGGCCTTACTAATGCACTTAGTACATTCATGAGATTGATAAATCATATTTTGCGTGCATTCATTGGTAGGTTCGTTGTTGTATATTTTGATGACATTCTAGTGTACAATAAGAGTTTAGATAAGCATGTGAATCATTTGAAATATGTGCTAGATGTTTGTAGGAAGGAAACATTGTATGCTAATATGAAAAAGTGCTCTTATTGCATGGAAAAAGTTATTTTTCTTGGATTTATTATGAGTGCAAAAGGCATCGAAGTTGATCCAGAGAAGATAAAGGCAATTAAGGAGTGGCCGATGCTGAAATCTGTGACTGTAGTAAGGAGTTTCCATGGGTTGGCTACCTTCTATCAATGTTTTGTGAGGGACTTTAGCACCATTGCTTTACCCTTAATAAAAGTGATTAAGAAGCATATGAACTTTAAATGGGGAAAAGAATAAGAAATAGCCTTTAATTTGTTAAAAGATAAATTATGCTCTTCTCTTTTATTACAATTGCCTAATTTTAATAAAACTTTTAAGATTGAATGTGATGCTTTAGGGATAGGTATTGGTGTTATCTTGACAAAAATGTCCTATAGCATTTTTCATTGAAAAACTCAATGGAGCCACTTTGAACTACTCAACATGTGACAAGGAGTTGTATGCATTAGCGAGGGCTCTAGAGATGAGGTAGCATTACCTATGGCCTAAAGAATTTGTCATTCACTCCAATTATGAATCCTTTAAGCACTTAAAGAAGGTAAACTGAATCACTACCATGCAAAATGGGTAGAGTTTATTGAGACATTTCCTTATGTCATTCAGTACAAATAAGGGAAGAACAATGTCGTAGCTGATGCTTTGTCACATAAGTATGCCTTAATATCTACACTTAATGCGAAGTTATTGGGAATTGAGTATATCAAAGAATTGTATATAGAAGATCATGATTTTGCAAATGTGCATGAGGCTTGTAAAAATTCTACTTTTGGTAAATTTTATAGGCATGATAGTTATTTGTTTAAGGAGAATAAATGTTGTTTGCTTTCTTGTTTTTTAAGAGAATTACTTGTGTGTAAGTCTCACAGTGGTGGATTGATGGGGCATTTACATTAGCCATATTACAAGAACATTTTTACTGGCCATAAATGCGTAGGGATGTTGAGAGAGTGTGTTCTTATTGTATTTGATGTAGACAAACCAAGTCTAGGACTTAACTCATGGTCATAAACCCCACTTCCTGTACCTAATAGACCATGGATAGATTTGTCTATGTACTTCATTTTAGGGTTGCCTAGAACCAAGAGGGGAATGGACTCAATGTTTATGGTTGTTGATAGGTTTTCTAAGATGGCTCATTTCATTTCTTGCCATAAAACTAATGAGCCAGAATCATAGCTGATTTGTTTTTTTGAGACTATTTGTTTGCATGGGATTCCTAGGACAATTATGAGTGATCGAGATGTTAAATTCCTTAGTCATTTTTTAAGAATGTTATGGGGAAAATTAGGCACTAAGTTATTTTTTTCCACCACTTGTCATCCCCAAACTGATGGGCAAACTGAAGTAGTAAATTGAACCTTAGGAACTTTGCTACGATCTGTCATTCAAAAGAATTTGAAAACTTGGGAAGATTGTATTCCTCTTATTGAGTTTGCTTATAATGTTCTATGCATTCTTTAATTGGTTATTCTCCTTTTGAGGTTGTTTATGGTTTTAACCCTTTAACTCCATTAGATTTGATGCCTTTATTAATGAATGAGATAGCTAGCTCAGACAGAAAGAGGAATGTTGGTTTAGTGAAACAAATCTATGAACAAGCATGATAGCACATTGAGAAGAAGAATGAAAAAAGCATTGCCCAAGCTAATAAGGGATGCTGACTTGTCACCTTAGAACTTAAAGATTAGGATGGGTTCACATGAGGAAAGAAAGGTTTTTAACATAAATGAAATCCAAGCTGCAACTGCGTGGAGATGGACTATTCCAAGTCTTGGAAAAGATTAATGACAATGCTTACAAGTTGGATTTGCCAAGTGAGTTCCACATTTAATGTTTTTGATCTTTCTCCTTTTGATTTAGGTGCTAATTTAAGGATGAATCCTTTTGAGGAATGGGGGAATGATGTGATCCAGCCAATAGAAGACAATGTAAGGGATGTTCCAAAGGACAGTATATATGATGTTTCAAAAGACTTCTAAGAGTCGAGTGGACCTCTTACATGAGCTTGGGCTAAACAACTACAAAAAGAAGTGTAGGGACTAATCAAGAAGCTATTCATACAAGAAGCTAAAGATGGCAATGGCATGAACCTGGAATTTAGGCCAGAAGTGGGCTTTAATCAGCCACGCTTAGTTGACTTGCTTCAATTTATGAGCAAGTTATTTAGTAATTAGGCCAAATGTTGATATTTAGGCTTATCATTTGTTTACTTATGGGCCAGATCTTTTTAATAAATGGCACATGCATGTCATACGTTATTTTAATTACTTTAAGTATCTATATTAGAGGCCCATGTTCTAGGACACTAGTTATTGGCTTGGGGCTTTATTTTGACATTTTAATTGACCATCTAAAAGCTTATACGAGTTTCACTAGTATGTCTTAGGGTTTTGTCTTTTGGCTATAAATAGTCTAATGCAATTGTAAGATTGGTTTTTAGTTTTTTCTTTGGATGATTAGTATAAGTAATTTTCTTGGTAAGGCAACTTTTTTGAGTTCTTCTTTAGACTCCATTAGAACTTATCAAAGTTAGTTTAATCTTGTGGCATTCAACTTTTGATATTCTTGGTTTGCAATTGATACTAAAGTGTTGGATCAAGTTTCCAATTCCCTTGGTATTCTTGGTTTGTGTTTTGTATTTAAATTGTTAGGTCAAGAATCCTATTTTTTTTATTATTTTTTTTTGGGTTTCTAATTTTTGATCCAAAGTGTTATTGGGGGGTTGTAGGACATCGTTCTTGGGGTTTCCACATCAAAAATACTCTGTTAAAAATGTGTATGAGTTACAAATAAAGAAAAGGTTAGGTTTTAGACCTCAGAGGAAAATATGAAAAACATTATGGATAGTAAGTGTTCCCCCTAAAGTGCACATGTTTGGATAAAGAATGTGCCATAGCATTTTACCAATAGTAGCAAAGTTAGCAATGCGATTGAAAGGATTGTATGCTAGCTGTAAAAGGGGTTGATGTCTTGAAGGATTGTACTCTTTTGAAGCAAGTTCTTGACCTGTGCAAGTTCCCAACATGAATAAACCAAGACCCCATAAATTGTTGTATTGACTGGCTGGAATTAGAAGTAGAAAAGCTAGCGAAATATGGCTTTGAATGGTTTTTAATGCTGGTTTAGGAGTTGTGGAATGTAAAAAATGTAGCTGTTAAGACAACAGTAGATACGGATATTGTAATAAAAAATGCCAAGAAATTTTTTTGCAAGACCACAAATAAGCAGAATACCAACTACAAAGAAATGAAACTAGTAGCGTAAACACCTTATGGAGATCACAACTGATGAATGTATAACAATTAATTTTGGTGGCGCATATACTAAACACACCTTAAAGAGGCTATAGGCAATGGTCCTTAGATTACCTGATTTTCTTCATCAATCTATTATGTATCATGCCATCAACATTTAATTAGCAACAAAAGATCTTATTTCTTTTAAAAAAAAAGCATATACATATAAGCACTAAGAGAAGATATAAGCATCGAGATTATAATCGTTCATTTAATTTGTGAAACGCTCATTAATTTATCAAATATGTATTAATATGCATGTAATAAGTCAAGAATGATGTTAATCATTATTGGGGATTGATTAATTGAATCATATGAAGCTAAATGACATAAAAATGTTCAAAATATCATTTTTGGCCTAAAATAGCATGGAATGGCTTATTTTTCTTTTTGGGCATCGATATATGGCATTAGGAATCAATACATGATGAATAAAGTATCGATACTTTCTAGAAAAATATGGATTTTTGCAAAACTGGTAAAAATATCGATACATGTTCATAAGGTATCAATACATGCAACAATTTTTTTGAAAATAACTTAGAAAATCAAGTAATTTTTCATTTTAAGACCCATAGTTTGAAGCTATAATGCAAACTTTTAATTTAGAGATGAAAACTCATTTAGAAAAGCAAAAATTTGAATGAAAACAACTTTTACAACAAAGTTTAAAAGGATTTTGCATAGTAGTTATATAAAAATCTATAATATGCAATTTTAAAGCATTAAACAATGGAACAAGTCTCTAATTATATTTAATGTTTAAGAAGCTTGTTCTAGTCATAAAAGGAAGTTCATAGAGCAAATTTCATAATCGATCATTCAAAACCTCATATAAGCAAGATATTCATATAGCATTCAAAAGGCATAAAGATTGCTAAAAACATGTTCATTGAACCAAATCACAAAAGCAAACTCACTCATATATAACATGATGTGATACATTGAAAAAAGCTTAATATTATCATGATTTTGATTTTATTTTTTTTTTACTTTAAAATCTCATTTTGCTAAACATAAGGCCTTGAAAAATATCTAAATCTTGCTAAGCACATTATCAAGGAACTTGATCACTAGCAACAACTTTAAAATGATGAAGGAAAATTATTAAGTGATCATTTGACCCTAGAATAAAGGAAATAAAAAGTCAAACCTTAAACCTCATATTTCCTTGAAAGTTCAACTACAACGGCAATGTGCTGAAAATTTATTTTAAAGCTCTTTTAACCATTTAGAAAATTTTTATATGATAATTTCAAATTGTTCAGATGGTTTTAATGCCCATAATATATCAAAACCAAAATTTATTATTTTATAGTTTAAAACATCTTTAAGACTTGAATTAAAAACATAAAGAATTAAAACATTACAAGTTTGTTAAATTTTACACATTGAAGCTTTATTTTTGCAAAAATGATTTCCAATGGAAAACTTAAAATTTGAAACTCATTTTAGTCATTAATCTTTGTGCTCTCTTTGAATAAGTGAATAAACATGCATTCATTCATTATAACTTCTCAAATTTGATACCGTTAAAATCAAATATTTATGGATAAGGTCATACTTGAGCTCGTGCTCTATTAACAATGTTTCATAATATTATTTCATCAATCATAGAATTATGTCATCATTAAGCAATCAAATATCAAATGTATATTAAATCAAGCTCATATTTCATTCAGGATGCAAAATATATATTTTCATTAAAAGCAATTTGCATCACTAAATTTTTATTTATATCAATTAAATTGAAACATTAAATAATCAATGCATGAATAAGCAACTATACACATTTGAAAAGGTTAAGGTTAGAGGGTGCCTATCATTTACTTTGTCTGTCTAGAGCATCCAATTAAATTGCTTTGTTCCTTATTACTCCAACACACCTAAAAGAGACCATCACTTGAATTTTGATACCTAAACTGCTTTGAGCCTTCAAAAGTTGGTCACTAAGTTTCTTGTTCGTTTTGGAATCCATACTTGCCTAACTTTAAATTGAGTCATTTTCTTAATGGGACAAATATATTTGGTGATCATGAAAATTACATTAAGTACATTTCATCATATTCACTTGAAAATATTTTTCAAAGACATTTTGTTTTTCATTTTTCAACCCTTCAATTTTTATTTTCAAATCAATTTTTTTCAAAATTTCATTTTTCTTTTGACAAGCCTTAAAATTCATTTTCAAGTTTTCATTTAGGCTTTTTTACCAAAAATTCATTTTCATCTTTGAACTTTGAAATCATTTTCTTATACTACAACTCATTTCCTTAAATTCTATCCCTAACTCATCAAAAGTATATGAGTTGGAAATAGAAGAGTTAGAGGTTAATAAGGGCTTTTTACGAGCCATGAAGCACAGGTTGGGCATTTTATCATCTTTGGAGTATCATCTTCAAAAGTATCACTGTCATTCTATGTGGCTATAATTGCTTTTTTATTAGGCTTTTACTTTTTCTTGAAAGGACAATCATACTGGACATGGCTTAATTTATTGCAATATTAGCACATAACTTTGTCAACCTTGACTCTTTAAGTTGCATTATCCTTGTTTATCCTTATGGATTTCTTAAACGTCTTTGCAAAAAAAACCATCTCATCATATTCACCATCTTTTTTATCTTCTTTCTCATTGATGAAGGATTTTAATGCAATTTTAACCTTTTTTAGTTGCTTTTGCCTATGCTTTATCTTCATCTCATATATAAGGAGAGATACAGTTAGTTCATCTAAGGTAAAAGAATTAAGATCCTTTGATTTCTTGATAACAATCACCTTGGTTTCCTAAGATTTTGGAAGGCTATTTAGCAATTTCTTAAACCATCTATTTATTGGCATATATCTTCCTAAGGTGCTTTAAGCCATTGATGATATTTGTATATCAATTAGTCTTTTTCTTGATGCTTTCCTTTGGTTTTATCAGTAATAATTTATAATCAAGCTAATGTTTAATTCCTTGACTTGATTAGTCATTCATGAGTGATTGCTAACTTAACCCAAATTTGTTTGGCATTATCATAAAAAGATGATCTATTGTATTCATTTAACCATAATGCACAAAATAGAGTGTGAATGGCTTTGGGATTGACTTGAGCCATCTTTGTATCTATTTTATCTTATTCTCCTTCATCCTTGGGAACTTCCTTATCTCGTACTTAATAATCAGTTGTTTGGACTTATTTTTTTTCTATAATTATAATCTTCACTAATGAAGAATAAAAGCCTTACAATCAAGTTTTCCTCTTGTCCAATAGCCATTATATCAACACTTTGCATTTTTTTCATCTTTAACATGAATGTTTGCTGAAGGTTGTTAAACTTACAAAATGAGACCAATTGTTAGCACTTATGGTGATTAAATCAAGAAAGGGATGAATTGATTTCTCAAAATCTTTATGAAATTAAAACTTTTGAATATTAAAATTAAGAAATTCAAGAAATAAAATTGGAATTATAAGTTAGTGAATAAATAAACAATTAAATAAGTGGGGAAAAAAGATCGAACTTGATAATTTATAAAGGTTTAGCTTTATGCCGACAATCTCTTTCTTAACTTTACTAGCCAATAAGTTCCTCAATTTAGTAACTTAAATTAATTTACCTTCAAAAAATAAAGTATAACTCTTACAACTCTCTATTTGTCAATGGTTAAATGGAAACCTCTTCCTTTTTATCTTTTCTCGGCTTAAATATGACCTCTCTACCTTTTATGGCTAAGGTTGAAATCTCTCCCTTTTTTATAAATGATTTGGTGTAAATAAAGATAACTTGTAAAAGATTTGGTATTTACAAAGTTTAGGCTCTAAGAAGAAGAATTACAACGATGTAATTACAAAGAAATACAATGAATGACAGGGAGGATTAATCCTATACAACAATGAACTACTTAAAAAACTTGAGAGAGAAGAAGAAGATATGGATCTAATCTTTCTCTCTTGATGTCTTTTACATTTGGAGCTATTGGAGAAGCCTTTTTATAGCTTAGGAATGAATTATTTTCATTAAGAATGTTAATGTTTGCCCTTAAACTAATTAGATTAAATGGATATAGTTAATTAACTATATACATTTTACTATATTAAAGTGAAAAAGGTTTTCTTTTATGTTAGTGGCATAATTAATAATCACGCTAACACTAATTGGATAAAACCCATAAAACATAATGATCTTGCAAAAAAGCAACGAGTTATAATGATGAGATCCTTTACACGAAAGCTGTGTTTCTAAAAATGTTCCTAGTCATCTTATTGTCAAGTTAGGGCATTGACAATGTACAAAGATAAATATATTCTCAGCCTCATGTATTTAATACATGCAACTCTTTAACCTCATAGAAGTTAAAGTATATAGGATACTTTGGGATAGCATATGGGTGCTTATTTTATGGAAACAAGTTCACTGAACATGGCCTGCATGAGAACTCCATTTGGTATTAATCACTCAAGTGTCTATAGAATATGTTCTCATGTACCAGTCATGCATGTAGTCCACAGACTTATGGTACTAGGTTATGTCTTATGGGTAATGTTATACTTTAATCTATTGCAAAGGAGTTCATAATGGATGGATACTAAAATAAGGGTGGTAATTGGTATGGCATGAACCATATGGTGGATGGATAAGTGATCCAAAGAGGATTCACCAGTCTAAGTGACATTGGAGACATATCTCAAACAATCTTGACCATGGTTAATTAGATTAAAGTCTTTGGTCAAATCATAGTGAACTATAAAGAAATGTTTTTTGTAGATTCATGATCTTATTAACCTCAAGGTGAAAGATCTAACATGGATAGAAACATAAGTAGACACTGCACCATTCTCATGCTCATTCTGGGATATCTAGTGAAAGGACTGTATTACACTGATAGGCTGGTTACTAAAAGATTTTGATGAGGTCAAATTGACTTTTCAACATTTGAGTGGTCATGTGGGCTGCTAAATCTTGCTTTTGATCTATGAACATGGTTAATATGATTAATGTTCAATGCTGACATTTTGAGAATCTAATAGGTCACATGTAATGGGATGATATTGTCAGATTAAAATTGAGATTTAATTAAGTTTGACTTAATTAAAAAGTTCAATTAAGAGTTAATTTAAGACAAAAAATTAGATTTTGTGAAATCCAAGATTTTATTTTTCTTTCTAAGACATGATAGATAAAAATGTCTTATATGGATAATGTCTAAATTAAGACATCCTATGTCTAGATGAATAATGTCTAGATTAAGACATTGTATGGTGGATAATGTCCTAGCCAAAATTACTTGGATAATCTATTAAAATACTAATTATTTAGATAATTAATATTAATAAGATTACTATTAAATTAAAATTGTTTTAATTTAATTATGAATTTTATTTAGATAAAAAACCCAAAAAGGATTATTTAATTAGCTAAATAGGTTTCTATTTATTTATCTTATTTTATTTATATGATAATTAAATAAGATAAATTAAATAATTTATAAGTTAAATTAAAGAGTTTAATTTGGTGAATTAAACTCTATAGAGGCTTAAGCTAGGTAAATAATTTATGGCGCACTGAGCTAAAAGCAACTCTAGATACATTATGCCTTATTCAAAAAGTATAATGCCCTTTTTTTATACAAGGTTCGGCCACTATAGTGAGAAGAATTGGAATCAAAATTAGGTTACTTAGGGTGAAAGAGTTTCACCTGTACAAAGAGCTTAATTTTGATCATAGCTCTCCAGGAGTTTTTTAAGGAATTTAACTAAGTTAAGAAAAGTGGGAATGAACTTAAACACTACGAGAACAACACTTTTAAAATAATTAGTGTTTTTGAGAAAAAAAGTTTTCTCTCTAAGTTCTTTATGTTGCCACCCCAAAAGGAAGAATCCATCTTGCCACCACCATCTAACTTCCATCATTCTTTTCTCCTTTTTGGCGTTGCCACTATCTCAAAAGTGTTTTTGGATCATGTGAAAGAATAAATAATCCATAATCACCTTTTGTTTGAGACTCTATAGGTCTTTTGGCTAGCATCAGAGAATAACTGATCTTTTAGAAGGCTCTCATTATCATCCCTATGGATCACTATTAGAGGTAAGATAAGTGTGTTATTCATGACCTTATGGATTCTGATTAGACACCATAGCCACCCCTCTTTAGGTATCCTTCAAATTGGATTTAACTCTAGATTATGAGATCTAAGAGTTGGGTAACTCCTTATCATATGTGAGATTTACTTTTATTAAATTTGAATAAGTTTACTACATGTCAATTCTTTTTTTAAAGATCCACAGGAAAGTCTAGCTACTTTTACGGTTAATACTTTTGCTGCTTAGTTATGATATGTTATGAAAATTTTGAATTGTATATCAAAATAGCTATAAATCCCTTCAGAGAATTGATTGCAATTTAGAAGAGCTATTAGGTGCTTTATAAATATGACTTCTTATTCAATCCTACATTAAGGTATCGATACTTTTACCATGCCTCTACTATTAGAATTCGGGTCATGCTTTAATGAATAAAAAATAAATTTAATAACAATTTATTAAATTATGCAATGAAAAAATTAAATTAATGTAATATCAAATTTTATCGAAGGATCAACTTGTGTGTTTTTAACTGATCCAAAAAATTTAAGAACACAGAAATAAAAATCATAGCTCAAATTATGATTATTAAAATCCCTAATTAGATTTGATCTTTGCTTGTTCTTGCACACTGAGCCCAGTTGTCCCAAACCAAGGTCATCCAATTATCTAACTTATAATGGTGATCCACACTGGTGACTCGGGAAACCATCACAAGGTAGGAATTGTGTTTTACTGAGAGTCATGCTAGCGACTTAGGTTTCGCAAACCTTTCCCCTTGATTGAAACCTTTGTCATGCTAAGAACTAAGAAAAAATGATTTCCCTTGATATAGCTTGTGGTTAAAACACACGGATAGATATCATTAGGTTAACTGAAATTGAAGTTTTGATTTATTGCACTTAAACCCTTAGACAAATTGAACTTTTCAATTAAGTCCCTAGGAGATCAATATCTCATCAATTTAGTCTAAACCCATTTTAATTCTATAAAATCACTTTTATGTGTGTGATTCATTAGGCCTATAATATATTGGCAATAAATATAAATTAATCCGATTAAGAATATTTATTTTTATAGACCATGAGTTGTAGCTACCAATGCATCATGACGACCAAAATGCTAGAAGAGTTAATATAGTTTTGACGAGCCTTTCAGTGAACAATATGTTAGTGTAATTCAATCCTTTCATCATATATCCCAGAAAAAATAAGAGCATGGTATAGTTCTACTTTTAGCCTTATCCATATTACTCTTGCAATCTCTAGTGTTAACTCCATTATCAGTATTGCCTTAGCCAAGGACTTTGAGTTAACATAGGTTAGAAACAAACAAAATAAGTCCCCTAATATCACTTGTAGTGATGAATCTTCTTTGGACCACTTATCCACCTTCAATATGCTTCATAACATATATAAAACTACCCTACCTTAGGCATCCATCAAAGTGAACTCGACTGTGATGATCTCTAAGCATGTTAATTCACATACAAAGTGACCTAGTGTCACAAGTCTAAAGATTACTTATACTACGGATAAATGAGAGTATTTCCATCGACACTTAAGTGGAATACCAAATGGAACTCTCATAGCAGATTATGCTCAGTGAACTTGTTATCATAACAAGTATCACTATACTTCAACTCATGAATCAGCTGTATGCATCATACGTATAAGGCTTAACATATGCTAGTTTTTATGCATTTTCCATGCCCTGTCTTGGTAAGACAAGGCTATGAATGATTTTCAAAACATATCTTTAATGTAAAAGGATCTTAAAGTTGTAACTCTCTACAGTTATTTTACAAAGCCAATGTGTTTCATGGACTTTATTTTAATACATAAGATACAATATTATACTATCATATTGATAAAGAAATATCTTATTACATTGATTAAATGATAATAATAATGTATTTTACATGAAATGTTTAAAAGTAGTGCATTATAAGCAAATTCAATTAGCTTATAGAGCATAAGTAACATTTGCGAACCTTTAAAAAATAGCCATTGGTGGTATCGATACTACTGCTCAAGGTATCTATACTTGATGTTGGGGTATTGATACTTAATCGTCAAAAAACACTAGTTATTGCCAAGGACCAGTATCGATATATACAAGAAGAGTATCGATACTTACTTTTAAAAACCTTATAAAAAGTGCTTTACTCGGCTTTAAAAATATCTTAACTTATCTTAGAAATGTTTTGTACTTAAATTTGCATTAAGAGCATAAGTTTTTGACAGAACTAAGAGTTTAAAATATTTTAGTATTCTCAAAGTACTTTCAAAGTGACTTAAGGAAACTACTAAGTTGAAAACATTGAACACAAGCTAATTAATCTTGTGTTTTTGTTATATTAAAACCAAGATTAGTTTATAACTAACATAGTTAATAATTTCAAATGCAATTATGAAGTGTTGTTGTTGCAACAATAATCTTTGCCTATTTTATCAATGGATGTGGTTTCATATCTTAAAAAAATATGCCACACATTTTTACAAACTCCAGTGTTTCATTTAATGACATTTCTTAGTGAAGAATGTGCATGATTAAATGTCTTATTCACTTTATGATTGACTAGAACCCTTAAAATCAGGAATGTGAAACCTTTCACCTTTGTAGGGTGTTAACAACCTTTTTATGTTTGGATATCCAACACCACTACATAATACTTACCTAAAAAAAATTGGTTTCATTATTAGTTCATCAAAAAAATATTTCTATATATCATAAAAAATATAGATCGTACCTTCAGGAGAATGACAGTAGACTTTTTTCATTTCTTCAAGTATAGTTGAAAAGGTTCAATTGTCATGCGTAGTAGTAGGCAAACAAAAATGAAAATAAATAACATGTCATTACATATTAACGTGATGTTTTGTGTAGGATACCACTTTTGACCAATGAAATAAATTTGGTCATTAGTAGAAGGAATAGAAAAAACATGTGTTCCATCTATAGTACCCATGCATTCTTGAAAATAAAGCCAATATATATGATCATCTTTTCATTTTGGATAGAATTTCTTGATATTGAAAAATTTTAGCTTGATAGTTTCATTAGCCAATAAATATAAACTGTCTAAAACTTCAAAAAACTTCTTACTCTCAACTTCTCTTAATTTTCCAAATTTATTTTGTAAACTGTGACTTGTTTAATGTTTAGCATAGTTCAAGTATGATGTAGTCTTTTTCTTGAAAAAAAGAATATGTACTTCCAAGTACTATAATTCATTTCAACTAATAAATTCATATATGCTAAAGTAAAAAAAAATTAAGATTGCAATCAAAATCCCATTTCAATTAAATTGAAAAGTACCGTTAAAAAGCTGATTTAAAATTTATTAAGAAAAAATAAAATAATTTGATCAAAGACTATCATTAATGTTCATCAGGTGAGAGAGAGGGAAATTAGCAAGTAATAATAAACCTTAATGTTAATGTTATTAGCAACGTAATAATGCCTATTTAGATAATTGATTATTTTAATTCAAATAAAATTTTAATAATTGAAAATAAAATCATAAAGAATACCAAAAAAAAGAACCTCCAACAAAAATCACTTTAAAGATCAAACAAACAAATTAAGATAATGAAAGAGAGAGATAGAGTGATAGACATACCTTTGTCTTTTGATTGATAGAGATTATGATGTAATCAATGGCAGTAAGAGGAGAAAAGATATGGAGAAGAACAAAAAATGGGTGAGAAAAGAGGCAATAAGGGTTACGGATGTTTTTGCTTTATTTAGGACATAAATGGAACAAAAAAATTCTTCCAAAGCTGATGCTTTTTTAAAAGGAGAAGCTGTTGGTATATGCCTTAGATCCAATTGGATTGGATGAGGTATATGTAAGTTAATAATGTAAATTGATCCTTATATTAGTGATTCAGGGTTTTCTTTTATCTTAATGGCATGACTAATAATCATGTAAACACTAATTGGATGAAGCCAATGAAACACAATGGCCTTAAAAAGTTAGTAACAAGTTATGATGATGAGATCTTTATGCATCAAAATGATATTTCTAAAAAACATTCCTAGTCATCATATTGTCAAGATAAGGCATTGACAATGCATAAAGACTAGCATATGTTAAGCTTCCATGCATTTAATCATTGCAACTCTTTGATCTCATAGAAGCTGAAGCATAGATATACTTGAGGATAGCAATGGGTGCTTGTTTTATGGAAATGAGGTCACTAAACAAGGCCCGTATGAGAAATCCATTTGGTATAAGTCACTCAAGTGCTATGGAATATGTTCTCATATGCTAATACTCATGTTCAATTAAGGAGATCTATAGAAAGAAATAAGCAACTCAGTGCATCCTTTGATGAAGAATAAGGAAGAGTATCTCAATTGCTTTAGGAAAAGGAAGTCCTTGCAATGACTACCTAGGAAATGAGGCAAGTACCACAATGGTAGGAGATGATTTCAGCGTCTGAGCTTAAGCTTATCAAGATATGGATGCATATTAGGATGACAAACTATGGAGGGCTGAGGATGAATGTAAAAGATGAAAAGCTAATTTTATTGGTCGATAGATCTACATTGATCATCTTATGAAGTAGATTCATTTAGCGATGATTCAGTCAAGAAAGATGGTGGGAAAGATCTAAGTCCTGAAGCATCAAATTAATCTAGTAAGGGAATATGGGCTCATTGTACTTGAATTTTTAGAACAGGCTCAGTAGGAGTATGAACAAGTTAAGGCTTTTCTTTGGTGTAATCTGCATATGATCAACAATGTGTAATCCTCCAAAAAGTTAATGAAAATTTTTAAGTTTGGAATTTTTGTTAAAGTAAGTGTTCCTATAATTGCATACATAAATTCATACTATGCATGCATATATACATAGATATATATATATATATATATAAGTATTTACATATTTATTAATACCACTAATTCATAAATAAAACTTAACTTAAGAAAACTTGGATTTTTCAAGGTATCTACATCACAAACTTGGAGAGATTAATAAAGCAACGACCCACATATTGGTACTATACTTGACTTAGAGTAAAAAGAATGGTCGAAGATCACTTAGCAAGACTTGAAAAGTTAGAAAAAAGTCAAAGAGAGGCCCAAGGGGCCATGATGAAAAGGCAAGAAGAATGACAAACATAAATCATGAGATTAATGGAAATGCTTATGTCAAGGGAGTCAACTTGCCATTAACCAGAAGGCACACCCATACTCTTACCAGGACATTTGGAAGGTGCAACCTAAAATACTATTGGCAAATGCTCAAGAAACACAACCGATAAATACCCAAAATGTCCAATAAAACATTCTTAGAGCTACTCCGATGCCAGTTATTGTTATTAACCCTGATGCCCTTTCACAAAGGGTTAATATAATAACTGCACTTGCACAATATAAGTCAATACCTTCTACCCTTGATGATGAAGCAAAACATAAATAAAGGGGCAAAAAGTTAGCCAAAGTGGAAATTAAAGAAGAAAAATTATAGCTTATTGGAATGAGACTTAAGGCTATAGGAAAGGATGAGCATGACCTTAATGTGGATGTTGATGACTTCAGCTTAGTACGAGATTTGGTCCTCTTGCCCAAGTCTAAGATGCCAAACTTTGAGAAAAATAAGAGCACCATATCATCTCAAGCCTATATCAAGATGTTTATCTAAAAAATGGTTAGATATTCACATAATGACAAGCTTCTTATTTATTATTTTTAAAAAAGCTTGTTAGGGTCACCATTGAATTAGTATAATAGTTTGGATCATAATCAAATTCAATATTGGTCTGATTTAGCCAATGCATTTATGCAACAATGCATTTATGCAACAATGCAAACACATGGCTAAATGGGTACCAGATAGACTAATTCTTCAAACTATGGAGAAAAAGCACACAAAATCCTTCAAAAAATGTTTAATGATGGAGGGATGTGGCTTCTAGATGCAACCCTTATTGGCAAAAAAAAAACTACCATGTTGTTCGTAAATACCTTACGCCCTCTTTACTATGACAAGCTAGTAGGGAACATGACCAAGAGTTTCTTTAACCTTGTCATCAATGAAGAGATGATTGAAATAGCTATAAAAGCTAAGAAGATTGCAACCAGTGAAACTTCTACTGTAAAAAAGTCTAGACCTAGTAAAAGGAGGGAAGAGGCTTTGTTTGTTAACTACTCTAGTTAACTATTCCATTAGGGACCTTGTCTTTCTTATTAGAATCTAGGACAATAGGCCTAAAATACATATTCTTTTAATGCACCTTAGACTTTTACTCTATCGACACCATAAACCACCACCCCAAATCCCCTTTAAAATCAACTAAAGCCTAATGCTAATCAACCAGTGAAAAAACTAATCAACCCACTATGAGCTTTTTTTTTATTCTTATGAGGAAATATTTGATAAACTTCTTGAAGCTCGATTAGTAGCCCTAATTCTTAGTAAATCCTATGAAAATAGTCTCTCTAGTTGGTATGACCTAAATGCTCACTGTCATAACGTACCCCGGGGTGGATCCTGATGAATTTATAGGTGTATACGACTTAAAATATCATTTTGACTAGGAAATGTCTTCTTGACTGAGACTTTTCCTTCGTGACGTAATGAGAATGAGAAAGTACAGATTCTCGACTTGTGATATAGTGAGGGGAACCATAAGATGAATCGCTCATCTTATTGGTCTCGGATGACCATCATGAAGTTATCAACGCTTGGAGTCACCACTGATATTTTTGGGCTAGGCATGACTGGATGCCTATTGAAACCTATGTTATGAGTTACAAAACTCAAAACATCAATCCTATGGTTTATGTAGTACAAAGATTCATCGTTTGGGTTTGGGAGTTGGTTACGCATGATGAGGTACAAACCTCTTCACAACGCCCAAAGTCGATACCTTACTAGCTATGTCTTATCTTGATTTTGATTCTTTCGATTTTAACTTGTCACTATTTTGATATAACCCCCATTTAGTGCATGAATTTTATAGAAATACAAATCTAGGTTTTGATGAAATAAATTTAATCTTATACATACCCCAGAGAGATAAGGAACATAGAAATTTTCATAAAAATGACCTATGGATTTTACTTTGAAAATGGAATGTTCCACTTTGGGCACTGAAGAGATACCTACATGGAATATCACCTTTAATTTTATTTGAAATGATTGGAAAACATGAATGCAAATAATCATCATAAAGAATTCACGTTAGTACGGCAACGAATGAAGTAACATAACATGGACTATTCAATGTAATGATAAAGGAAAGGGATAGACTATTGGAATTTATCTTGCAATTAGCATCGATCATCTGGGAATAACTAAATCAACAATTTATGAGATGAATCTAGGTTCCTTGATTGAACAAGATTTTCCTGACACATTCATGGAAGTCTAGGAATGAGAAAAGTTTAATTATAGTTGAAAGATAGGGTTGAAGTATCCCTTCGAAAAGATTGGGTTGGAGTATCCCCATGAATGACAAATATTTTGACAAAGGAAGATTTTTAAATCTTGTTAATTTTGAAAAATAGGGTTGGAGTATCCCTTCAGAAGGTCAGGGTTAGAGTATCCCCGTGGATGACAAATAATTTTGACAAAGGAAGATTTTTAAAATCTTGATAATTTTGAGAAATAAGGGTTAAAGTATCCCCTTAGAAGGTCAAGGTTAGAGTATCCCCAAAAGTGACATGTGTGACACTCTTTAGAGAAGTCGAGTTGGAATTAAGTTCACAAAACTTTATGATTTAGAGAATGAGTGAGCATTTGGATGATTTTTAGCAAAAGAAGTTGTGAATGAGAATGGTAAAGATTTAAAATATGTTCATGCCTTGATTTGAGCTTATGGGAGATCAAACCATGTTCTCGAGTCTGATCGAGGTGATATGGAGACATTCGAATGTCTCGAAATGAAATTCAGGAAAACAACTTAATTTTGACCATGATTAAGAATAAGGGACAGCATCACACGATCCTACTTTTCAAATTTATTTTTGATTGGTATGAAGGCTTTAGAGGATAGACAAGATAATGTCAGAAAGGTAACTTGATAAGGGTCAATTTAAAAATATTCCTAATATCCCAAAAAATCACTTTCCAGGGAAATAAATTTTCAAATTTGGATTAATTTCGCTATTGGCAGAGCCTACAAGGGACAAGGTGTGTCAAAATTTGAAAAACCATTTCAGACTCATTTGATATCGAAAAATTGCAAATAATACCTTTCCAGAAAGGGAATTTCATGAACTTTTTAGGAAAAAATGCTGGATGGATTTGGAAAAATCGTTTAGTAGGCCTAAAGGGCCCAACCAAAATGCACTTTGTTCACTTTAGGGATTTTGGACAGTCTAGGTTTAAAAAATCATAACTCTTTCATTCGGACTGATCCAAGGATAAGCAAGCCTCATTTTAAAGATATTTTGACACAACTTTCAGGGAAAAACATTATAAAATTTAGGAAAAATTGTTTGGGATTTTAAAGTGATTTTTTAATTTGTAATAATGATGCTGCCAGCAGGGTACAAAGTAAAGCAAAGGATATTTCTTATTTTCTTTATGTTTACGGGTCCAAACTCGAGTCATCGACATTCGAACATCCATGACTGAAAGGAAAAAAGTGGCTTGAGCATCACAAACTCATTTGGGCAGCCCCAGATTATTTGGGATGATGAAACAGTTCATTGATCATACCACTTAAGGTTTTGACTAAAAAACAAGGTACAAACATTTAAGAAGCAAGTGCTAGGCCATTTTCATTGGAAAATCAAAAAGTTTTGGGCTCGTTTAATCAAGATTTCAGATCTAGAAAACTTAATTTTCCCTAAGATTTTTTAGTCAACTTTATAAAAATGTCAAGTTCATGTTAGTCCTCATTAGTTGAAGTTAGCTTGCTTGGCTTAGGGAGGTTTTGAAAATCAATTTTTTTGACAGCCATCAAACATGCACTTTGACAAGGAGAAGACAACAAACATACAAGGGGATGACACATAACATGAATAGGAATGCTAACTTTACCAATGGTCTAGACAAAGAAAGTGCTATGCACTTTGATAAGAAAATGTTTTATATGCTAAAAATGACAATGATTCATGACAATATGCAAGCTAAGTTCATGTTAGTCCTCATTAGTTGAAGTTAGCTTGCTTGGCTTAGGGAGGTTTTGAAAATCAATTTTTTTGACAGCCATCAAACATGCACTTTGACAAGGAGAAGACAACAAACATACAAGGGGATGACACATAACATGAATAGGAATGCTAACTTTACCAATGGTCTAGACAAAGAAAGTGCTATGCACTTTGATAAGAAAATGTTTTATATGCTGAAAATGATAATGATTCATGACAATATGCAAGCTAATGTATAAATATGCTTAAAATATGTTAGGCTAAGGATTCATACATGGATTAATCATAACAAGATGCATGGATATGGCATAAAATGCATGAGCAAGAACTATCAAAATAATGAGGATGAAATAAGGCATTTTGCATATCAAAGGGATATTAAGGCATCCAAATCCTAAACTACCACAACGAAAGGCCACAATAATGCATGAGAATCCTAATAGGGTGATGGAAACATGGAGAGCTCACTAAAATGATGAAGATGCTGAAAATAGAAAATAAATATCATAAAGTAAGAAGTTATACAAACAAAACTTCAAATTTTGGCTAAATAGTTAGAGTAGTAGAGATGGCTTGAATTTTCCTCTTTTCCTTATTGTTAATAAGCAAGAAAAATAGAGAAATAATGAGGTTTTGGTTCTGGTATGGATAAGGGTGATTTTTAGAATGTGTAATGGTTGAGAGTGAGTGTTTTGGGGCTATTTTTGGGTGATGAGTGAAGAGCTACGGGATTTGGTTTTCTTAATGTGTGAATGTGTTTTGGAAGCTGAAAATGAGCTAGATCTAAAAGTCCATCAGTTGAGATATAAGTAGTCAATTTATACCAGCATTTTGGAGCCAAATTGAAGGTGTTTTTGGTCATTTCTCAAAGGGGACAAGGTGTTAGCTTGGTGGCTATAAAATGGCTGTAAGGAGCAACTTGCTGCCAATATGATGGACATAGGGTGGCTGGTTTAAATGCTGAAATGATTTTCCAGCAAATAAGGTGGTTGATGGTGATCTTGGTCAACAAACTAGAGAGGAGTAGGGTGATCATGTGACATTGACCTTTTTGATCTAATCTAGACTTCAAAAAATATTTTGATTAATTCAAAAGTCCAAATTCGTAATCTGATATAAGTTTTGATCTTTTCTGATGCAAAGAAACAAGTTAAAATTGAGTTTTTGATCAATGGTGGATGAATAAAAAATGCTCAAACCATGGAAAGTGGCTAGTATGTATCGATACATTCTACAATGTATCGATACATTTTGCCCAAAAACCTTGAGTGTATCGATACGATGATCATCGTATCGATACTATGAACCATTATATCGATACATGTTGCTATGTATCAATACATTTCTTTATAGAATGCGCATTTTGGTCTTGGCATGGCCTAGTATCGATACATGAGCTTCTGTATCGATACATAAGCTCATATATCGATACATTCAAGCAAAATTATGAATTTTCTCATATCTTTTGTCCCTGAACACCTTGAACTATGTCCTTTAATGCCACATCTTTGCATTTATCTTTGATATGATCCATAGGCCTTCTTGACCTCCTCAAAAAAACTTTTTCGTCAGGTGATCGTCTCCCCCTTTCACATCCATTAGCCCAGGCAAAATAAGGTGTCTACACTTACTACCAATACCTCATGGTAATAGGTCATTAATTGAGAATGGTAATAGGTCATTAATTGAGAATTGCCCTACTTTTAAGAAAAAGGTCTAGCGTCTTTTTAAAAAAAAGTGCCCTTAGATTCAATAATGCTTTAGGATATATTGCAGTAAATCTTTATCTAATCGTCTTGAACCTAAAGGAACGCCTAGATCCCTGGGGAAGAGTGATGGGTGAAGAAAGATGTCTGAGAGGTTACAACCTTAATGGAAAGAGTTTGGGCGATTTTAACTAAAGGTTGAATCCTTGGTCATAATCGAAAATATACAAATTACTAATCAGATCCTAGGTTTAACTTCTGAAAGTTTTGTGTCACCACAGGGCACAAGTTAAATAATGTTTTACAATTTTTAACTTTAATTCAAATGATGATGGAGAGTGGGGAAATTAAATTCTATGAAAAAACTGGTCAAGATGAAGAAGATTCATTAGTATGATTGGTGAAAGGCCATCACAACCACCATATAGTGTTGGTCAGCCCTTATTATTTATTGCAATCAACTAAGGCTTGTACCTCCTAAAACTAAAATTTCTCCAAAGCTTATCATTAAAACTCTAGCACCTTTTCCATATAAGGATAACAATAGGTGCCATAGGGATATAATGATGGAGTAATAACTCCAAAGGTCATGGAAAGTCAATTAGCTACTATAGATATTATAAGAGCTAGTCATGTGACTTAAATTGGTTGTATTTATGGCCTAGAAACTAGCAAAGCCAGTGCTAAAGCAAAGACAAATGGACAAATGTTTGAGAAGGCTATAGTTATAGAAGACACTTCTATAGAGGTTCATGAACCCTTCAAAGAAAAAGAAGTACTGGATTTTTAAAATCCATGAAACATAGTAAGTATAGTATTGTTAACAAATTGAGATAGCAACAGATGAAAATTTCTCTACTAATTTTGTTGCTTAGTTCGGAGGCATATCAAAATACTTCTTTTAAAGTACTTAATCAGGCTTATGCTCTATAGGATATTTCGATCAATAAACTTGACCGCCTAGTAAATAATATTGGTGTTGACAATTTTATCTTACTTAGTGACGATGAGATCTTATCAGGAGGAACTACTTCCACTAAGGCCGTTTATATAACAACCCATTGTCATGGGACTATATTGTCTAAGGTCCTTATTAACAATGGGTCTACCTTTAATGTGATATGGTTGATTACCTTATCTCGGTTACTATTGACTCTATTTAGATTAAGCCCTACCAAATGGTTGTGAAAGCATTTAATGAATGAAAAGAAAAATTAAAAAAACTATCTTAATTACTCTACATATCGACCCTTGCCTGTTTAAAGTAGAGTTTCAAGTGATGGATATTTACCCACATATAATTGCCTATTGGGAACAATGATGAATCAACTTTGCTAGCATTGCACTATCATTATTTCATCAAAAGGTCAAATTCATCGTTAATGATAAATTGGTTAGCATACCCAGGAAAAGGATATAATAGCCATAACCTATATTGAGTGCTTTATGTTGAAGCTAACACCAAAGCTGAAGAATGTTCATTTAGAGCCTTTAAACTTGTCAATACCAAAAGGATCTTCATTTCTAAAGTCCAAGCTTTCAAAAAGCATACCTCATAACTCAAGCTCAGAATAGGGAAAGGTGCTCGAGTTGGAAAAGGCCTTAGAAAATATTTACAAAAGATATGCTAATCCATTAATGTAGTAAAAAAAGGACAAATATGGATTGGGTTTCAAGCAAGAATGGACTTAGAAAAAGAAGTTCAAGAATAAAATTCAATGAAAGAAGTTAACCCAAGCCATGGGGTAGGAGCTAAACCAGAAGATAGCTTTTTACCCTTTATTAAAGGAAATTTTTTGCTACGGATGGGTCATTAATCTAAAGACCAAAGGAAAATAAACAAAAGATGACATAATAGGAATCAAAGATACGTTTGAGAAGTTTTAAATGGCTGCCATTAGAAAAAATGGTGAAAAGTTAGATATTGATTATAGAATCTATCCATATCCTCTTGGATACATATGGAAGAATTAAACTATTACTAAGAGAATTATAGTGTCTAGGCCTATTCTAGAGTAACTCTGAGAACTCCTCTTGTTTGTTTTGGCCTAGAAACATATAGGGATTTTTTTGTTAAGGGCTTAAAAATGTCATATCATTATTTTTAGAGATGTAATGCATATCATTTTTTTATGAATGTTTAATTTCCTTCATATTAATACATTTCCTTGTTATACTTCATATCGCCATATATTTTTGTTTAACCATTCTTTCCTCTTTTTTGTTTTTATAGATTTTCTAATAAAAGAAAGGTAGTTGATCTCATGCGAGACTGAAAGGTCGATTTTAAATGATTTATTAACTTAAACAAGGGTGATCTCGAAAAAAATGTTGAAGATTACACTCTGCTACCTAATTTGATGAAATTAATTAAGCAAGAAGATATTGAATAATGGCCTATAAAGAGCCTACATAGTAATAAACTTAAAGGATGATGACAATAAAAAAGGTTAGAGTAAGGATTACTATTATGCCTATCACCAGAAAAGGCCTGATAATTCTATTTTTGGAGTCCGGTGATGTTTTTGCATTGTTATATCAAGATATACCAGGCCTAGATCCAAAAATAGTGGTCCATAGGTTGCTCTAAAACTAGAGTGCAAGTTGTTTTAGCAGAAGTTAAGAAGATTAAAACCAAAAATGTTATTAAAAACTAAAGAAGAAGTGAAAAAAGCTAGATTTCTTGAAGTAACAAAGTACATAAAATGGGTTGTCAATATTGTCCTGGTTCCTGAAAAATATAGAAGAGTCAGGATGTTGCACATTACCTAGATTTGAATCAAGTAAGCCTAAAAGATTTTCCCTCTCCCTCATATTGATGCACTTATTAATAACACCGTAAAAAAGTTTTTATTTTCTTCTATGAACAGATTCTTGAGTTATAATTAAATTAGAATAGCACTTGAATACATGGAAAAAGCCATGTTTGTTCATAGTTTAGGGTACTTTTTGTTACAAAGTGATGTCGTTCAGGCTAAAAGGGTTATTTTAGTAATCTTACCTTATAACTAAGTCCTATGTGATTATTAGGATACTTTCATGTTGAAGGTACACAGTAGGGATAGGTTCACCTTTTTATTATATTATCTAGTCCTTAAGGGATGCCAAGATACTTTCACATCGAAGGTATATCTTAAGGGTATTTTAGTAATTTATCATAAAATCAAGTCCTTTTAGGTCACTTAGATGCTTTCATGATGAAAGTGCACCTTAGAGGACATGTTGGCCATTTCGACCAAATTAAGATCCTTAGAATTGAGTTTAGTACATTTTATCTAAACTAGGTCTTCAGGAATTTTTCTATTATTTCTTAAATAAAATTGGAATTTTTAAATTAAGGCAATGTTTTTGAATTAAAATAGTACATGAAATTTCTCTTAGTATATAAGAGGGGTTCTATGGATTATTTTAATAACAATATATTCTTTTTAAAGTGAAAATCAAGATTTTTCAAAATTTTTAAAAATGAAACCTTTCATATTCCTTTGATTCTTTGGCGAGGTATGTAAAAGATTATGGTTGCTAAAATAAAACCTTTTATACTCCTTTGATTTTCCAATGGGGTATGGAACATATTTTGACCTTTCATATTCCGTCAACTTTTCAGTAGGGTGTGGAAAATATTTTGATTTTCAAAAAAAGATTAAAACCCTAATTTTCTCATACAAAATAATAAATTTATTTTTATATGTGAAAATTATAATTAAATATCAAATATTAAAACCAAATAAGAATAAAAATTTAAATTAACAGTAATTAATAAGGTTCCATTTTTTGGGCATCACAAGGGGGATTGATCCTTGCTCGTGAATGTAACTAACTCTTGAACCCTTGTATATGATCTTTGGGATGAGCGCAGACCTTAGAGTTTGTTTTTAAGGGTTTCCTAGCCCTCAAAATACAAACTCCGATAGGTGACTAATCTCACCTAGCCAAAAGAGATTGGTGGTGACTCCAAGAAAAATAGTTATTTCACAATGACTTTTTAAGGTTAAGTCAAGTGAGTGATTCATCTTGATGACTTGGTCTCCAAAAATAAGAAAAAAGAACAATAATGTCATGACCCCAAAAATGAAGGAATAATGATATATATATATATATATATATAAGAATGAAGGTACACTAATTTTAAGTCTAGTTGGTTGGGATTCATATCGGAGCCAGGTTGCAATGCCTATTTGGTGAAATAATTAATGGTAACTAATATGAAGTGATGCCCATTTGAAGCTTTGGGGATAATAGGTCAAATCATATCCATGCCCCATATACAGAAAGGCTACAGGGCTATCATGACATGTAGAGGTAAAGGTGGGACGTGGATTTTATCCACATAGATTTGGCACTTGTCGTATTTCCTGACATAGTCAATGCATTCTTTTTCAAGTGTCAACCAATAATAGCTAATTTCATGACTTGCTTTGCCATTCTATGTCCATTGGCATGTGTTCCACAAATTCCTTCATGGACTTCTTCCAAAATTCTCTTAGCTTCAGGATCATCCATGCATTGGATTAATGTCAGATCCTAACTTTTCTTGTACAAAATCTCAATATTCGAAATAAAATTTGTAGACAGTCTTCGGATGGTTCACTTGCTAGTTTTAGTAGAATGCTTTGGGTATTATGATCTTGAATATACCAAAGAATGTCATATTACCATGATAAACAATGCCTTTCTTATTTTATACTCTAACAGTAGGCAAAATAGGTGTAACCTCTAACTCATGGGTTACTTTAAACATAGAGGCTGGGGTTGCCAATGCGTTCACCACTTGGTTGTCCTCCTATGGTAAATGCTAGAAGTTAATTTCATTGAATTACTATTTTAGTCTAGTGATTAGCCTTTCGTATTGGATTAGATTAGCATCTTGGATTTTTGACTCCTTTTAGAGTTAATAGATTACCAAGGTGGAGTCCTCATATACTTTTAAGGTTTTGATGCCCCTTTCAATGGCTATTTAGATCCCTTTTGCATATTCCATATATTCAACTATGTTGTTGGTGCAGTCAAAGTTCAGCCTAGCAGTGAAAGGATAATAATCTCTATTTGGAAAGATCAGAATAACCCTAATTCCATGCCCCAATGCGTTTGAAGCTTTACTGAAATACATTTTCCAAGTTTGCTTCAATCAATACATTTTTTCTATTTTAGATATGCATATTAAGTTCCTATCTAGGAATTTGATATCTAACAGTTCATAGTCCTCTTCAGTTTGACTTGCTAAGAACTTAGCTATTGCATTACCTTTGATGGCTTTTAGCCATAGTTGTCGTACTATACCAGTACTGGCTGTATCGGCTAATACGTACCGGTTTTGACATATAACGGTATCAGTGATAGTTGGTTTCATTTCGATCTTGGTTTCGGTCTGTACTGGCTGTACCGGTAGGTACTGGCCTATTTCAGTGGTACCGACCAAAAATAGCTGTACCAACCGGTACATAATATAAGCTTGTAAAAAAAGTTAAACTAACACTGATATTAAATCTGATGAATATTATACATAATTACTTATAAATTTTATGAATCTTAGACATAATTACTTATAAATTTAATGATTATTAAAAAATTTCAACTTTACTACTTAACTGATATTGAGTTTTTTATATTTGATGAAGTTTTTTATAAAACATTATATATAATTGATGAATATTTAATATATAAAATTTATTTAATATCATTTATTTCATATTTAAAAATATTTTTCGTATATATAAATTAAAAATATTCAAACTCTGATAAACCCGAAATGGTACACCGAAACACACTGGTACTGGTATGTACTTGTACCAGAACAAAAATGGTACGCCCACTGGTACGGTACTGACTATCTTACTTTTAGCTCACATAAACGATGCCATATTCGGAGAGCAATGCTTGCCATCTGGCCCACTTTCCTAAAAAGTAGGAGCCTAACATAAGTATTTGATAGGATTAAGTTTGGCAATTAGACACTTGATGTGATATAACGTGTATTGCCTTAACCTCTGAGTTATCTAAGCTAAAGCATAACATAACTTTTTGATTACGAAGTAATCTTGTTCACACTCCATGAATTTCTTGCTGAGGTAGTAGATAGTTTGCTCTTTCTTTCTTGATTTGCCATGTTGACCCAGTGCACAGCCCATAGACTTCTCAAAAATTAATAATTATAGGATTAGTGGTTGACCAGGCAACGACTATACAAGCATTAGCAGGCTTGACAAGTAACACACGACCTTATTGAAGGCTTGTTGGCACTAATCATTCCATTTGTTAGGGTTTTGTTTCAAAAATAGGTGGAAAATCAGATCATATTTGTCAATTAGTTAGGATATGAACCTAGCTTTGTTGCTTAATATCTTGAGAAAGCTCTTTACTTCTTTTTGGGTGTGAGGCAGTGGAAGTTTTTGGATAGCCTTTACTTTGTTGAGGTCGACCTTAATTCCTTATTCACTTATAATGAAGCCTAATAGATTACTGGAGGTAACACCAAAGGTGCACTTACTGGATTCAGTTTAAGCTAATATTTGCATAGTCGTTTGAAGAATATCTAAAGATTAGTGACACGCTCACTCTCTTTTGGGGATTTAAAAATCATATTATGGATATAAATCTTTATTTCTTTATGCATGAGATCATGGAATAACATCACAATTGCTATTTGGTAAGTTACCTCGGCATTCTTGAGTGCAAATAGCATAACCTTTTAGCAAAAGATACCCCACATGGTCACGAAGGTGGTTTTCTCCATGTTCTTAGGTACCATTTTAATTTGATTGTATTGCAAAAATCCATCCATCAAGGAAAATAAAGAATTTTGGCAGAATTGTTTACTAAGGTGTCAACATGAGGCCAAGAGAAGTTGTTTTTAAGGATAGCTTGGTTTAAGTCCTTATAGTCCATGCTTATCCACACTTTACTGTCTCTTTTAGGGATTGAAACAAATTTTGCTATCCATTGTAGATATTTAGCTACTTCAAGAAATTCAGCATGAAACTACATCTTTACTTCTTTAATTTTTAAAAGCATATCTAGTTTCATTCTTCTAAGCTCTTACTACATAAATTTGCACTCGGGTTTTAAGGGAAGTGGATAAACCATTATGTCAGTGTTTAACCTAAGCATGTCTTGGTAGGACCAAGCAAATACATCCCAGTATTCTTAAAGAATGTTAATCAAATTTTGTTAAAGTCAATGGGTTTATAGAGGTTTCTATCCTGACTTCTTTTAGATATTCCTCTATTCTCAAGTTCACAATTTTAATAAGCCTTTCCTGGGGTAAGATTTATTTTTCTTCTTCTTCAATTAGTCTCAATAGCTCAAGTGACCCAGTGCTTTCCTTAGAATCCCCTGTAGATTTAACCTTGTAACTGCAGATTGGTTCTTCAAAATTGATTTTTAAAATCTCAGAATAAATATGTTGTGAAATTTCTACCACACTAGTGCACATACCACAACAAGTAACATAGTGCTGAATAGAGTATTGTTCCTATGAAGAATTATACCAAATCTACTAAGCACTAAATTTAACACAATTTAATCTTATTCAAACAAATAATTAAAGGATTATTAATTAAAATTAAAATTAAACTAGCTAAACTAAAGTTCACTAAGTAGCAAAGAAATTTAAATGAAGTTTACTTAATCAATGATAAAAACCTAGAATTACAATTTCCCTCAACATTTTATTTGAATTTATTTTATCCTCTTAACTTGACTAATAATATTGAATTGTTAACCTAGAGTTCTTATTTATTTATAAGTATTTTCTAATGGTCTTATAAAAATATCTTTCTTAATCAATTTACTATATTGTTATGCAAATTGAATTAAAAGAAACTCATTAAGCCTAGACTCTAATTTGGTTACATATGGCATGTTCATATATTCCTATCTAACATGCAGATCAATTCATCCTAATAAATGAATATGAAACATATGTCATTCAATTCAGGTCTAAACAAAAAATTCCATTTTCCAAGTTCATTAAGTTTACTAAATCAATCCATTTGGTGGCCAATCTACTAGAAGCATTAATAACAAGATTAAACAAAAAACTCAATTATCATTAAATCAAGAAAAAAAATAAAATAATCTAAACTACATGTTAAGGTATATTATAACCCTAGAAAAATAAATATAGCTCATATTGATTAAATAAAACATAAAACAATGAACTTTTACCATCATAAATATTATAATATAGATAAAAAGATTAAGGGAAAAGAGAAAATTGAGAATTGTTAAGTCTCAGACTTCAACTTCTTCAATCTTTCTTTTCTTGCAAAATCTTTACAGCTTCTTTTTTTTTTTTGTAAAAAGAAATAGCTTTAAATTATCTAGAATGGATTTAAAACCTAAACCTACGAGCCCTATTTATAAGCAAAACCTTGAAGTGGAGGGACTTATCTGCAAGTAACTTGAGCATGTATTTTTAAAAATTTTCAACTGGGAACCACCTTACTTGATTGGGTCCACTTTTCTTTTTCATTAAGTTATTTTACTTTTGGAAACTCCTTTGGGTTTTGACCAACAAAAATATGGAAAGTATTTAAATAACTAAGTAATTAAAATATAAGAAAAGTAAATAAGACTAAATTAAAAACTACTAAAAATAAATAAATTTAAATAAAATATTATTAAATTAAAAAACTACTAAATATGAATGAAATTTAAATAAAAAACTCTAAGACCTAAATAATTTAATATGCATAACGAGACTAACTTTATTTTATAGTTATCACACCCCTAAACTTAAGATTTTGCTAGTCCTCGAGCAAAAAAAAAACAAAACAAACCAAAACCAACTAAATGAAACAAAACACAAATTAAAATGAATGTACCTTTAATGGACCCTTAATGGTTACCTTAGTTTTCCTTAAAAGTCATCTCAATATCTCAACTCAAGGTAGATAAAAACATAATTCATATTTATGCTTCAATTATATAATAAATCTCAATGTTTTGGATGGATTTTTGGTGTGTGTAAATAATCTCTTTACAAATCTTTGCATGCAAACTGAATAAATCTATACCAATGTAAATCATTAATTAATACTAGAATCTCATATGTTTGCTTTTCATATATTCGTCCACTAATGTAGACAAACACCTCATCAAAGATCATGTAGGACTTTATTAAGCTTGTAATGTAAGGCTAGGGTAAAAGCAGGATAAAGGCTATATTTCAGCTTAAGTCACCCATAGACACTTTTCATTGTTCCAAATCTTTTATGAGACTTTCATAACAAGTTTGAAGGATATACCTTTTTTTCTCATGACATTTTCTTTTTCATGCCATTTTATTTATTTACAAACTTTTGCATATTATTTCTTTTTTTTTTTCATTTTTTCTTTCAGCTTCACCAATACAACATAATTCAAAACATAGCTCATTATATTCTTTTGAAATAATTTCCTACTCATGCCTATGTAGTGAAGGTTGATCATTATTTTTCTTCTTAAGCTAGGCTAAAATAATAATGTGGCAATCAAAAGAAAAGGACATATCAATTAGGCTCAAATGGGGTAACTAAGGGCAAATATATAAAGGTAGGCTTAGAAAGGCTCAAACGATCAAAAGATGGCCTAAATCATCTCCTTAACTTAGTATTGTCTACGATTTCACCTCAAGAGAGAATCAAACAAATTTTAAGCCTCTAGATATAATTGTAATTTACATCAACATAAACAATCTTCATATAAGCAATACAAATGAAAGTAAGAGATCAGATGTTCAAAATTTTCAAAAATCACATCCCAACAGTGAAAAAAGCAAAAGAATCTAATCACAAAATTAAATCATGCTTATATTTTTCCAAGAATCAAGATAAACTAATAACTATGTTTTATCATTGGATAAGGATCTCATCATATTAAGTACAAAATATTTCAATCTATTCTAAAAAAGTAAAAATTTTAAAATGTACTAAGAAAACTTTAAAGATAAGAATGCAAGCAAATTAAATGCATGAAAACTGAATGCAAATTACCCCCAAACTCACTCATTCTAGAACACCTCTAAACATTAATGAAACATTGTCCCTAATGCATAAAAATAAATAAGAGTTATGATCAAGAATACACCCCAGTTATTGGATGAGGTGATAGAAGAGAGTGTCTAAGCATCATTATCTTCCTCCTTATTCTCGTCTTTGCCAAATTATTCGATAGGGGATGGTTATGGTAGAGGAGGCATTTAAGGGTAATTCATTATGTTTAAGCCTAGTTGATTTTTGAATAAGTGTAACATCTTTTCCATAGCTTGATTACATTTCATTTGATAAGCCATTTGTACTTCAAGGTTAGCTAAATGTTGATTGACTATTGTCCTACTCGATGTTGGCTCGATCGTGGTGGAGTAGTGAAGAACTAGCACGAACAACTGTTGGTCGAGTAAGTACTTTTTCACCACCCATTTTACTTATCATATTATAATCAATGGCTATCTTCAAGTGGAACAGTTCTTCGGATTCTTCACATCGAAAATTTATTTTGCCACACAAGAAAGTAATCAAGGATGGAACCAAAGGCCTTTCTCATTAACTACATGTATAAATCATCGCTGAATGGATAAGTTTGTCAATGTCTATTGACTTCCCGATAAGGATAGAATAGAGCAAAATTGCTATCTTTGGTAACATCACTTAAATGCTTACTAGGAAGTAAATTAGTAGCTATAAAATGTAACCAAATCTTATCATTCTAATGTAATGCATTAGATTTAAAGGATATGGTTTCACCTTTGACATCTTCTATTGTGTGTTAGGCTTGCAGAGATAGTCTTTCACTTTTTCAAAATCTATATTACCTTTTAGGAACTGTGAATACTCATCATGAAGAATGTTAGGTATATTATAAAAACTCATTGATGGCTTTACTACTTATCGATACCCAACATTCATGAACAAAAACTTTATTACCTGTTTGTTCATAAGCATTTGCATAAAATTCATGAACAATAGGTAAAATAGCAGATTTAGGAGGTTCAAAAAATTTTCCCATTTTTTAGAAGTTATGATATTATTAATAGCTATGTAGTTTCCGGGAATTAAATTGAAACCTCTTTGTGCAATCAGGATTTTCACATCCCGTGCTTGGGTAAACTGTTGCAAAGCCTCTTCGGACATAAATTTTTGTTAAGCATAACTCTCATTGGAAATTGTTTTAGTCCTTTTTGGTGCCATCTAATTGTAAAATTTGTTTTTCACAACAATATACAAGCTTAAACCACCAATAGTTAACTAAATGATGAGTAATATTCAAATACTAAAGCAACCTTTTTAAGCAATTACTTTCTATGTAAGTATAAAGCATGAACTTAATAAATTCTCAATAATTACTCACTAATCTCTACATCTAACAACACCTATTATGCAATTTTCAACAATCACCATAATCCAAGATATAGCATTAGAAATAAGATTGATTAAGACAATAAAAATCTAATAATCACACTAAACACCTTAAAAGAATACCGAAACTCAAATTCTCTATAATTTTCCATAATTAATAATATAAAAAATCAAATTAACTAAAGAAACTTACGCATAAGTAAATTTAATGAAAAATCTATAAAAATTCATGAAATTTACTTGAAGTGTGTTAGATGACTTCTAGAGAGGAAAAGAGAGAGAGAGCATAAATCCACTTGAAAAAGCTTACTTACATCCTGTGTAAAGAGAAAAATCATGAAGATAAGAGATAAATTCAAGTAATTTAGTGTATTGTGTGGTGATTTTTATGGTGAGTGAAGAAGAAAAGTGTTAGGAAGGGATAAGAATAGGGTGGTTAGGAATGGGGTTAGTGTTTTAGGGATTTTTTTATAAAGTATAATATAATTTTTTTTCTCTTGAGCTGGTGTTACAGTGCCACTACCCCAATGTCATAGAATTAAATTTCAACTTCTCGGGGCACTGTTGCACCCACCATCACTTTCTCTTTTTTTCTTTTCGTATCTTAACATCGTAGAGTCAAGAGTCTGGCATTGCGGCATAGAAACTTGAAATAAATGGGCATTGGCACTGCAGCACCATGTTATTCTTTTTAACCTAGGAAAAAAATAAATATACATCATAAAATAAAAAACTTAAGAAAGGAAGAAAAGGTTGCCTCTCAAGAAGCGCTTAATTTATAGTCATCAGCTTGACTATTTTTTGATCATTTTGGGTCAGTAAGGTTGTTGAGGATTTTTGGCAATCAAATCCACCTTCCTAATAATGTCTAAGTCTCTACACATTAACTTTGAAACTTTAGTTGGAACTCTTATTTAAAACTTTGATGGCATAGTATGGGAACGTTTTTTTTGAAAGGTCCAGACCATCAAAACTTAAGTTTTTCCAAAAAGAACTTCAAACATGAGTTATAAGGAAGAACATATTGACCTGGCTCGAACTTCTACTCAAGAATCTTTTATCATGCCATCTCTTTGTCTTTTCCTTATAAATCTTGGCATTTTCATAAGGTTGAAATCAAAATTCGTCTATCTCATTTAGCTGTGACAATCACTTTTTGCCAGTAGCATGAAGATTGAAATTCAAATTCTTGATTGCCTAATATGCTTTATGTTCAAGCTCCATCAAAAGATGATAAACTTTACAAAAAACCACTCTATAGGGAGACATCCCGAAAGGTGTTTCATAAGCAATTATGTATGCCCATAATGTATCATCCAATCTCTTGGATTAATCTTTTCTATTCAGGCTAACTATCTTTTCCAATATCCTTTTGATCTCTTAGTTTGACACTTCAGCTTGGCCACTTGTTTGAGGATGATAGGCTATGGCAATTTTATGTTTAACCTAGTGTTTAGTAAGGAGAGCTTTAAAATATTTGTTGCAAAAGTATAAACCCTCATCACTTATAATAGCTCTTGGTGTGCCAAATCGGGTGAATATATTCTTTCTCAAAAAATTCATCACGAACTTTAAATCATTGGTTGGAGAGGTCGCTGCTTCAACCTACTTTGAAATGTAATCTACAAGAACTAGAATGTAAAGATTATTGTAAGACGAAATAAATGGTTCCATAAAATCTACATCCTATAGATAAAAAATATCTACTTCTAGGATGCTGTTGAACGGCATCTCATTTCTCCTCGATATTGTTACCTACTCTTTGACATCTGTCACATCTCAAAACAAATTGGTAAGGATTTTTAAAAAGAATTGGCCAATAAAAGCCTAATTATAGCACTTTTGCTATAGTCTATTCTTTTTCAAAATGCCTACCATAATCTGATGACTGACAATGCTGCAAAATATTTCCTATTTCTACCTTGGGTACACATTTTCTAATAATCTGATCTATACATTACTTAAACAAGAAAGTTTTATCCTAAAAATAATACTTAACTTCATGCAAGAACTTTTTCTTTTTTTGAGAAGTTAAATCAGGGGAAAACACTATTTACAATATAATTGACATAGTTAGCATACCATGGTAATTCTTTTTTATTTACTTAGAAAAGCTGCATATCAGGAAATTTCTTATTAATTTGGATGGAATTGCTAACATTTGCCCTATTGTCCAATCTTAAGAGATGATCCATCACTTGATTTTCTATTCGCTTTCCATCATGAATTTCTAAATCAAATTCTTGCAAGAGTAGTATCCATTGGATCAATCTTGGTTTGGCATCTTTCTTTTCAATTAAATACTTAATAAAAAAATGGTTAATATAACTAATGACTTTGGTGCCTAAAGATATGATCTAAATTTATCAAAAGCAAATACTACAATAAGTAATTCTTTTTTACTAGTAGTACAATTAATTTGAGCATCTATCAAAGTTTTGCTTGCATAGTATATGGGATGAAATACCTTTTCTTTTCTTTGTCTTAAAACCACCCCAACTGCAAAATCACTGCATCACACATGAGTTTAAAAGGAAAATTGCAATCTAGGACAGTAATAATAGGAGCATAAACTAATGTTTTCTTTAATTCTAGAAAAAAGACTAAACATGCATTATCAAAATTAAATGGTACATCTTTTTCTAGGAGATTGCAAAGTGGTTTAGAGATCTTTGAGAAACCTTTAATGAATCTTAAATAAAATTTAGCATGATCGAGAAAACTTCAAATTTCTTTAACTGATGTTGAGATAGAAGCTTTTCAATTATCTTAATCTTTGCCTTGTCCACTTTTATGCCTATCCTTGAAATCAAATATCCTAAAACAATGCTTTCTGGTGCCATGAAATGGCATTTTTCACAATTTAGGACCAAATTGGTTTCTCCACATCCTTTTAGCACCAAACCTAGATTATGCAAATACTCATTGAAAGTGTTTCTAAAAATTGAAAAATCATCCATAACTACCTCTAGGAAATTTTCCACCATGTCAGAAAATATAGCCATCATGCATCTTTGAAAGTTTGCTGGAGCATTGCAAGTCCAAATGGCATTCTTTGAAAAACAAAAGTCCCATGAGGGCATGTGAAAGTAGTCTTCTCTTGATCTTCTGATGCTATGGCAATCTGATTGTATCCTGAATAACCATCTAGGAAACAATAAAATTTCTTACGAGCTAACCTGTTAAGCATTTGATCAATGCAAGGTAAGGGAAAATGATCCTTCCTAGTAGCTTTGTTAAGCTTCTTATAATCTATGCAAACTCACCAATCGATTGTAGTTCTTATTGGAATGAGCTTAGTATTCTCATTGAAAATCACAATCATCCCTCTTTTCTTTAGCATATATTAGACTAGACTCACCTAAGAACTATAAGAGATAAGATAGATGAAACTTGCATCTAACCACTTGATAGTCTATTTCTTAACAACATCTTTAATGATGGGAATAAGTCGGCATTGATGCTCTATGGTGGCCCTATGATTATCTTTAAAGAGGATCTTATGCATGTAAATTAAAGGACTAATCCCCTTGATATTAGCAATTAACCACCCTAATGCTCTAATATGTTCTCTAAACACTCGAAGTAATCTATTTTCCTATTCAACATTAAGTGAAAATAAGATAATAATAAGCAAAGTAGAATTTTGGCCAAGAAAAATATACTTCAAATGTAAAGGGAGTTGTTTAAGCTCCAAGAGAGGTGGCTTCTCAATGGAAGGCTTGGTTGGCACATCAAATAAAAGTCCCAGAGTCTCGAATTTAGAATTGGATCTAGTTGAATATGGTGAATTAAGCAACTTTAAACACTCGATAAACTTTTAATCATCTCTTTCGAAAGTGGATACCAATGTTGCTTCTAAAAGATCAATAGGATAACTTTCTAAAAAAACTTTATTTGTTGCCCTATCTACCATGTTTACTGCAAAACACTCATTAGATTCGTTAGGGAATTTCATAGCTTTAAAAAATTAAATTTTACATTTTGGTCTTAAACTTTCATGGTAAGTTTGCCTTTTTGTACATCAATGAGAGCTTTAACAGTTGCTAGAAAAGATCTCCCTAGAATGATGGGTATTTCACAATCTTCTTTTATTTCAAGAATTATGAAATTAGCTAGAAAATAAATTTGTCAACTTTCACCAAAACATTTTTAACAATTTCCCTTGAATATATGTAGGATCTATCTGCTAATTATAAAGTGACTTGGTGGGTTTTAACTCCCCCAAGCCTAGATTCTTGTAAATGGAAAGAGGTATAAAATTTTTGTTTGCACCAAGATCACATAATGTGCTCCCAAAAAATTGGATACCCATGGTGCATGGATAGTAAAACTTCTTGGATCTTTGAGTTTAGGTGGAAATTTCTTCTGCAATATAGCATTGCACTCTTCAGTAAGTGTGACAGTCTCAAATTCACCCAATTTCCTCTTCTTTAGCAAGATATCTTTCATGAATTTAACATAGCTAGGCATTTGTTCCAAGGCTTCAGCAAAAGGTATATTAATGTGAAGTCTTTTAAATACGTTAAGGAACTTCTAGAATTGACTGTTAAGTTTATACTCCTGAATATACTATGGAAAAAAAGATGGTGGACAGGCCTAAAGTTATTGTTGTTGGATTTTCTCAACATATTTTACCCATATTTTTATTTTTGGACTAATCCGGCTCTTTTTTTGCATTCTCTGTCTCTTTATCGTTTCTAAGTGTGATAGCCTTATAATGCTCCTTTCTATCTTTTCTTGGATTGAGTTCAGTGTCACTTGGAAGAATTCCTAAAGGATGGTTATTGATAGAGGAGGCAATTTGCCTAACTTATGTCTCAAGATTTCTGAGAAATGTTGCTAGGGTCTGAATAATATTGTCTTGACTTTCGTTTTTCACCCTCGGCTCCATAAACACATCTTCTATTGATGGCTTTCTTTCTTGAACTAGAACTTGGGCTTGGTTAGAGACATGAGCTTATGAGAAAATCCAAGCAAAAATGTTTCCCTATTTGTAGTTGAAGGTTCTTGGTAGTTATTCTAAGAAAAGTTTGGTTGATTATGCTAACTCGAATTATAGGTATTTGAATAAGGGTTAGTCTACTGCCTATTATAATTTTTAATGTAGTTAACTAATTCAACATAGTTAGAGCAATGATCAGTAGAATGTCTATCCCCACATAGTTTGCAAACCATAAAAGAACTTGGAACCGGATGTACACTCATAGCATCTAATTTCCTTGTAAATGCCTTAAGCTGTGCATGAAGTGAAGTAATGGCATCAGTTTCATGAATTCTTGTAGCTTTTCTTGGCAAACTTTTTTTTGGTGGACTAATGATCATTATTGGACACCGTCTCTGCAAGTAACTCATAAGCCTTACCTGATGATCTCTGCATAAATGAACCTCCTGCTACAGCATCAATAATAGTTCTTGTCTGACCCATTACTCCATTATAAAAAGTCTAAACTTGAAGCCATTTGGGAAGACCATGGTGAAGACATTTTCAAAGCAGCTCTTTAAATCTTTCCTAAGCTTTGCAAAGTGATTCTGAGTCATACTGCGTAAAAAAAGTGACGGCATTCCTCAACTTTGCTATCTTGGCCGAAGGGAAATATTTGGAAAAAAAGTTTTGAGCCAAGTCATCCCAGGTAGTGATAGAGCCAATCGAAAGTGAATTCAACCAACTCTTTGGCTTATCCCAAAGTGAGAACAGAAATAGTCTCAATCGACAGCATCATCTGAAACTCCATTATGTTTGAAAGTATCACATATTTCTAAAAAGTTCATAATGTGAGCATTAGGATCTTCACTGGGTAGACCACCAAATTGAACTAATGTCTGAATCATCTAAATGATGGCTGGTTTTATCTCAAAGTTGTTGGCTTGAATGGCAAGCCTCTGGATACTAGAATGAACACTTTGCACAAGAGGGATAGCAAATTCTCGTAGACACTTTGTATCTTCTTCTTTGGCCATTGTATTATTTTGAGTTAAAGATTGTAAATTCTCCTTCCGCCGTTGATGAAAAGTTCTTTGGGATTCTGAATCAAAAGGGATAGGTTCCAAGTTTCTTGCTCTTCGCATGCAATAGCCAAGGGTACCTTAAAAATAAAATAAAAGAAAGTTTGAAGTAAGATTGAATTTGCTTGGTATTAATATTAGCAAAATAATTTAGTAAAACAACTCTTTAGAAACGATGCCAAAAAGTTGTTGTCAAATTTCTACGACGTAAGTGCATGTATCGCAACAAGTAATATAGTGATGAATAAAGTATTGTTCCCACTGGGAATTATACTAGTCTGCTAAGTGCTGAAACTAATATAATTTAATCTTATTCAAACAAATAATTAAAGGATTACTAATTAAAATTAAAAATAAAATTAAACTAAATTATCTAAATTAAATTTAACTAGATAGCAAAGAAATTTAAATGAAGTTTACCTAATCAATGATAAAAACCTAGGATTACAATTTCCCTTAACACTTCATTTGAATTTGTTTCATCCTCTTAACTTGACTAATGATATTGAGTTGTTAACTTAGAGTCCTAATTTATTCATAAGTATCTTCCGATGGTCTTGCAAAAATATCTCTCTTAATCAATTTACTATATTTTCATGCAAATTAAATTAAAATAAACTCATTAAGCCTAGACTCAAATTTGGTTACATATGGCATGCTCGTATATTCCTATCTAACATATAGATCAATTCATCCTAATAAATGAATATGAAACATATGTCATTCAATCCAAGTCTAAACATGAAATTCCCTTTTCCAAGTTCATTAAAGTTACCAAATCAATCTAATTGGTGACCAGTCAACTAGAGGCATTAAGAACAAGATTGAATAAACAACTTAATTATCATTAAATCAAGAAAAAAATAAAATAATCCAAGCTACATGTTGAGTTCTATTGTAATCCTAGAAAAATAAATTTAGCTCAAATTGATTAAGTAAAACACAAAACAATAAAGTTTCACCATCATAATTATTATAATAAAGATAAAAAGATGAAGGGAAAAGAAAAAACTGAGTATTGTTACATCTCGATCTTAAACTTTTTCAATCTTTCTCTTTCTACAAAATCTTGATAGCTTCTTTTTTTTTGTAAAAAACAAATAATAGCTCTAAAGTATCTAGGATGGATTTAAAACCTAAACCTAAGAACCTTATTTATAGGTAAAACCCTGAAGTAGAGAGATTTGATTTATAAGGAACTTGAGCATGTGGTTTTGGAAATTTCTAACTTGGAACCACCTTGCTTGATTGAGTTCGCTTTCTTTTTTTTTAAGTTGTTATACTTTTGGAAACTTCTTTAGGTTTTGACCTCTAAAAATATGAAAAGTATTTAAATAACTAAGTAAATATAAGGAAAGTAAATAAGACTAGATTAAAAACTAATAAAAATAAATAAAGTTTAAATAAAATATTACAAAATTAAAAAAAATACTAAATATGAATTAAATTTAAATAACAAATCTCTAAGACCTAGCTAATTTAATATGCATAATGAGACTAAATAACTCTATTTTATGAAGTTATCAGAATATTCATGTCATTTTTATGTAGGTGCCTAAAAATATATAAAAGCAAAATATAGGCAAAAGAATGTGAGGATAAAGAAGAAAGCCTAAAGATTTGGCAAGAAAAATGAGGATGAACACAAGAGATGGAATGCAAAATGCTTAGTTATTTTTATTAATAATGCTTGATAAAAATACTCCTATACAAAGGATCTTAAGTTGCTCTTGGGCAAGTGCATGTTAGTTTAGTTCATAGCATTACTTAAATTACTCTATTTTTGTCCAAATGCTCAAAACAAATCTAGACTGCACAAAACAGTCTCACAATCTGTTAATGAAGCTTCCAGTTCATTGATTGCATTGACAAAGAAATTCCTAAATGCTCTATTCAAACTAACCATTGTGTTGCCAGAACCGACAGTTCCTCCTTAATTTTGATTGACAAGTTCTCCTGGGCAAAAGCTTTCTTGTAGTGGTGTAAGCACTATTGGTTCACATTCTAGATCCTGACCCTTCAAACAAGCCATTCTTTTTCTAGTGCTTTTTGAACTCACTTCTTCTATTTGTGGGCATTAGGCTTGAATCCTAGACCTTTCTTGTCAGTTTGATGGGTGACTTTCAAAGCTTTAAAGACCCTTTATAGATGTTTTATACATTTCTAGATTAGGCACCCTTACTAGTGGTGAGCTAGAGACTCATATGAGTGATTTTAAACAGATAAGGCTTAATATTTGGAAACTCTTCTTTGATAATGTCTATTGACTATAAAGCTCAATTATATGTTCATTCAACATATGGACCATTACATGGTACTTCTTACACTTTTGGAGAATGTGACTTAGCACAGTATGGAAGATGCAAAAATATGTTGATTCATTTTTCAACCTTTGGACCTTATTCGTCAGTTCTACTTATGCCAATATTTACCAAACCAACATCATTGGCATCCTGACTTCTCTTATATTCTTTAAAATTTTATAATCTTCTTTAGCACTAACCATACTCATGGCTAATTTGGCATGACTATTGACTGTAGAGCTCAATTATATGTTCATTCAACATATGTTGGACCATTGCATGGTACTTCTTACACTTTTGGATAGTGTGACTTCGCACAGCATGGAAGATGCAAAAATATGTTAATTCCTTGTTCAACCTTTTGACCTTATTAATTGGTTCTGCTTATGCTGATATTTACCGAACCAATATCATTGGCATCCTGGCTTCTTCTATATTCCTTAAAATTTCATAATCTTCTTTAGCACTAAACATACTCATGGCTAATTTGGCATGACTATTGACTGTAGAGCTCAATTATATGTTCTTTCAACATATGTTGGACCATTGCATGGTACTTTTTACACTTTTAGAGAGTGTGACTTCACACAGCATAGAAGACATAAAAATATGTTGATTTCCTTTTTGACTTTTTGACCCTATTAATCAGTTTTGCTTATGCCGATATTTAGCAAACCAACATCATTAGCATCCTGACTTCTTCTATATTCTTTAAAATTTTATAATCTTTTTTAGCACTAAACATACTAATGGCTAATACGGCATGACTTAAGAATGGATTGGTTCTAATACTAGAATTTAACCCTTGCTAGGCCTCAAACATTCTTTTTCCCTCATTCTCTGAAGTAACCTTCTTAATCAAATCACTTTTCATGGTATCATCAATCATCCCTATAGTGTAACTACATCTATGAAGTTTTTCATGACATTTTCACTACCTTTTCATAGTAAAGGGTTTGTAAGCTATTGACAAACGTAACAATCATTTTTTTCTCAATCAACAAAGGATGAATTTGGGCAGTCTTTTCTAACCATTTTTGAGTATATTACTTGAAATTTTCATTCATTTTCTTTTTTATGCTCTAAATATTAGGTGATGATTGAATAGAAGTAACTTTAGGATTCGAATGATTAGCAAGCAATATCAATTGTCCTCTAACTCCATAGCGAGGATACTTCCCATATTTTTCTATAACACTAATAAAAATAATTATGTCTTCATCCATTCATCATAGAGCTTAATTTTTGAATAGTCTATTATCCTTTGGACTAATCTTAAAAATTCTAAATAATGTTGCCAGGTGTGTTTTTATCCATAATGGCAAAAATAGGATGGTGAGTTTTTCACTTTGACCTCAGTTTTCTAATATTAACCTAACCTTATAAAGGCCTTTTATACATTGGTCATCAGTGTTTTAACCTCTTTGATACTCTTCTTGACCCAAAACCTTGCTTCTTATCAATCACGACATTTACTCTTGGCTTTGTATGGTTTAGGAATGGGGTGACCCCAACGTTAGGCCTTACCCCTTGTTTGACTTTGATCATGCCCTTTTTAAGTAAGCCCTAAACTTTTCTATTGAAGGAGGTGTAATTTTTAATGATGTCACCTTGTACTCCAACATGGTAGTCATAGTAGGCATTCTCATTGTATCATTTAGGATGAACAGGCAATCTTGAAGTTATGAACACTAGAGCTACCAATTGATCACCAGTAAGCAAGCATAGATCTTCATATATGAATAAGGAAACAGATAAAAATGATCTCTTTCTTGAGGTGCTTGTTGATTGTTAAATGTTCAATGCTACTTCAGTTGTGAGATGGAGTGTTTTAAGTAGAATTTTGGCTAGGAATCTATGCAAAACTCATAGTAGGGTTAAAATCTAGCAGAGTATACCAGTTACGGCACTACTGTGTATAGGCTAAAACCTGGATATGCCATGCCAAGGAAGTACATACTTGGCATCAAATAAAGATTCTGGGTGAGCTTGGCAAGGCTTTCACTAACATCATTCACCTCTTTCTCTTTACCTTCAATAGCAAACTTCCTGGTAGAGCTAGAGGATTCTTCTCCTAATATCTTGCCATTTTCATGGCATTGTCAATCATTTTGCCAGATATCACCATATCAGCTAAATTCTTCTTGGCATTCCTACTAACTTCTCATAGTAGGGAGTTTGTAGAGTGCTAACAAACATGACTATCATTTTTTTTAGGATAGCGAAGAGTCAGCAGGGCAATTTATTCTTACCATCTTTGCATGTATTGCCTAAAAATTGGATGATTTTCTTTTCCATGTTCAATTAATAAAGATGATTCGAGGCCCAATTAGATACATGCTTATACTAATTAAGGAAAGCATGAGGCAAATCTGTCGATTAGATTCTAGTTAGGTTAAGTTCTATGTATCAATGAGTGGCTACCCTTGTTTAGCTATCTTGGAAATAATATATAATCAATTTCTTATTGTTTTCTTGCCTAGCCATTTTTCAATAATACATATGGATATATGTGTTAAGATCTATGGTTTCAGTAAATATGTTAAAATCTAATACTTTAATATTAGGTAGGATAATAAGGTTCGAGGGTAGGCCAAGGGATTTAGCATTTACAATCCTAAACTTTTTGCTTCCTTTTATAGCCTTGAGGCATTTCTCCAATAATTTATACTTGGTTTCTTTTTTAATAGCTTCAGCATATTTTAAACGAGCTACTTTTTCTTGTTTTACTTGTTCATTGAAGTCTGGGACCAAAGGATTTGCCAATAATGATCCTATATTTATGCCATGATATCTTAAGCCAGATGTAGTGCTATTTTAGTATATAGATAAATAGTTAAGCAGATGGAATTAGTGCTGTTAGGAGTGGTTTTTCCTAGGATGCCCCTTCGCGAATATTAGTGCCCTCAGTACCCACATTTGAATTAGCCTTAGGATTAGCTAGTTCTTGCCCTTATTAGCAGTACTTGCTTGCCTTTTATCCTTTAAGGCATTGCCAATAATTTTGTTAATTTAGCATCTTGATTTTGTAGTTCATGTGTCTTATGAAGCATTTTCCCTTGAGCTTCTTGGTGCATAACTTTGAGTGTCTTCATATGAGCTTGGCGATCATTCTCCATAGCCTTTAGATGTAGATGGGTATTGTATCAATGTTGGATGTTTGATTTTTGTTTTAAAGACCATATTACTTTAAAGTGATGCCGAATTAAATTTATTATGATATGATGAGTATGATGTATGCGTGAATCAAGATGTAATCATATGCAAGTAAGGATATATGAATGGGAAAAATATAATAGAACAAATTATATTATGTATGCAAATGTAAGAGACACTTGGATTTTGGCAACAACTTTCAAATAAGTATCTTTCATGGGAAAAATTATTAATTATAGCCCATCAAGTTTTAAAATAATGAAATCTAAAAATATGGCATGTGATTACATTGTTTGATTCCAAGTTCCAAAATGTTCAATAATTCTTGTCCATTATCTCTTATGGAGATAAAATCTCATCTCACATATCTAGCTAATTCAACTGTATCATCTATGTTAGTTTGAGTCGTGTGAATATACTTAATGAGGCTTAGAGACACTTCGTCTACTCTGATGGAGCTTGGTTGGCTGAGATCTAATTTTGGCATAACTCTTTAGAAGACCTTGATAATCTCTTAACTTAGTTTTGCTAGACCTAAAGGGCATTCTCCAATTCTTGAATCCTTATAATCAAGGCTTCATTTTTAATCTTTCTTTCTTGAAAAATTTTTACCCGAACTATTACGCTTTTGCTTTTTTTTTTTGAAAAACCAATGTGATAGTGTAGGTCTCAATAAGTTCTTCCATAGTGTTCTTTGCTTGAGCCTTCCAAGTTTCTAAGTCACTATCTAGAGAAACAAGTTTAGCTATCCATTCGACAAGAGATTTACCAGCTTCTTGTTACTTTGCTTTTTAAAGTGCCACGTAGCCTTCTTTAAGTCCTAAAAGTCTTCATTAATGGCATTCTTTGTCTTAACAAGGTCACATATCTGCCCATCTTAGACTTAACACTCATGGTGGTTGTTTTCTTCTTGTAATTAATGAATTTCTTTAGCAAAAAGGGCTTTCTCCTGTTTAAATAAAATTTTAAGATTTTGATCTCAGATGGAAGGTTATTTGTCAAGATCCAAGGAGCTTTATTAGTAGGCAATAGCATGGTGTCATTAACACACTTAGCTATCTAATTCTCATAGGTTGGAGTCATCATTTTTTCTCTTTTTAGTATGATATGGTAGGTTTTTAGCCATGCATCAAAGATCTTTTGTACCCGGCTAGTGTAACCATCCCTTTTATACTTGAAATCTAGCATATCAAGCTTATGAGTGATGGGGACAAATTATTGGCAATCAAATTATCACAAAGCCATAAGCGAGACACAGCTGATGCTTCCCTACAAGCCATTAAGAGGTGCCCAATGAAACAACTTGCATTTATACACAATCAAACCGGGAATAATCCATGTAACCATCCAAGTCACTTTATTGGCAATCAGATCTTAGAACTTTGCAATCCATTAATCATTAGTGATATTTTTCGGCCACTTATTTTTCAAGAACTTAGTAAGGGCCCTAAAATTTAAAATTTGGCATGCATGACTATAGGAGTGTCTTACCCCAAAATTGATTAAAGAGCCACACATACAGTAGTGATAAGCATTTGATAAAGCATGCCTTGCCTTTTTCCTTTGAAATTTTAAAGATTGGATAGTTTTTGCTAAGATGGCAAGAGCATGACTGATGCAGTAACTTAATTTCAAGCAAATATCCAATATGGCACCTTTTATGTGTCCTAAAACCCTCGAAAAGATGATCAAACCATAGATTGCTAATTCAAAAGCATCCTGAATCTTTTTCTTATCTGATTGAACACTCAAGGCAATTTTTAAATTGTCCCATGTGATGCATACACTACTTTCATATTGGTCAATTTTTTCTTAAAGGGTATAAGTTTTTATGATTTAGAGTAAATTTAGTCAAACTAATCCCTTTTGATATTAAGCATGGCTGTGTACTCTTCCATATTAAAGACTAGATCCTACCTATTGAAAATGAAACACCTATATATGGGATTCTAGAACTGTATTGTAGTGTGCAGTAGTCTAAAGTCGACTTTGATATAGGCCAATAGGGTGATATCCTTATAATCTTTCAAGAATAATGCCTTAATCAATCTCATCCTAATAGTTCCAGACACCACTTCAGCCCGTTCTAGGATCTATTAGATGTATCTAGGTCGAAGACTACCCCACACACTCTCAGCTTTTTTTTTACTCAATTTTTACTATCTTAAAATCCTTAACACCTTTAGCTAGTGCTTATACAATGGTAAGATACTTGTCTATAGGCACTGCCCTTGGAACCAAGTGTCCTGAGATGATATGAAATGACATAATGCATGTAGCAAAGGCAATAACAAAAAAAACACTAAGTTAGTGACGTATTAGGGACAAGAAATAAATCATAAAATAAAGATGCCTACGGGCATCATGGTGCCTCAAGGTGAGCATGGAAATAGCTACAGGTATTGATGTTTTGCTCATATACCTAGACTAATGCGAACAGCATAACAACATATCAAGGCTAAAGGTGAATTATTGGAATGAAAATCAATGCTTGAGACAATGACAATTTGATTGTCGCCATATGGTCACAAGTTAATGTCATGCCATCCACTAGATAGCATGATAGCTTATTTCAGCAGTTGTCTACAGTGAGATAGCATGGTCTATCTAAGGATATAGATATTTGTTCATCATTGTATAATGGTTGATAGGTTGTGAGCCATCGGTTAGACAACATAATGACTTATTCAAGTGGGTTTTGTTCCTTAAAATGAGATGTCGACCTTGAGGAGATAAGTGACAACATTTGAATGTTATCTCTTATGAAAAGAAAGAAAAAAACATTAACCGTTAGCTAGATAGCATAACAACATGCCCTGATAACATTACAATAGATGACATGATTCGAGACGAGAAAAAAGATGATGATGATGTTCACTCATCTTCACTATATGATAAAAAATGATAAAGAAGAATAAAACGTAAAAAGCATTTCCCTAAGTGTCTTATGTTTTGGGTAAATCCAGTAGCACTTTAGTTTGAACTGACATGGTTTGGCTATTATAGCTGACTACATGAGGTTAAGTTGACTCTAAAAGGTTCTCAAATCACTCTTTTATCCAGTAATGATAGCCAAGGCACCCCGATCTTAGGCCCATTACAGGCTCAGCAGAACGGGTTTAATTCGGGTGGATGCATTTTACTATGCCTAGATAGATAAAAAGGATACCATAAGAGCATAGGTACTTTACACCCTAAAAGATATTGCTAGCCCATGGATAAAGAAGAAATACCATGGAAGATAATTAACTCACCTCTACCTAAAAAAGGTATTAATCTCTCTCCAAGAATATGATTGAGAGTCTAATGCCAATGTGAGTATGCAATTTGTGTCGAGGAAACAATAAACCTTTTTGTTTTACTCCCCATTACCATTTTAAAGAAACTATCTTCTTCATTTTTTTGAGTAGAAAAGAACCTGGCAATCATGTGAAAGAAACAAATATACATAAAACTATGACAAATAAATATTAAGGCATAAAGAAGATGAAGAAAGGGGATTACAAATAAATAATGATTGAAAATTAAAGAAAACTTAAAATCAAATAAAATTTAGCTAGTTACTGGCCTGACTCTTTAAATAAATCTTTAGTGAAGTTGCCAAGCTATCGCAACTCAACCATTCACGTCACGATGCTCAACTTAAAAAAAAATATGGTAAAGAAGGCAAAGGGAAAGGGCTTGCTTTGGGTTAACCCCTTGGTTAAGATTTGGATTAAGCATAAAGGAGTGAAGGTTAGGGGGATGATCATTAATGGATCACTCATCCAACTGGTCTTGATGGCCATTATGAAATGGCCAAAACTTGGAATCACCACCGATCATTTTAGGGTAAGCATGACTAGATTTCTATTAAAACCTTTGATTCTGAGTTACAAAACTCAAAACACTGATTTTATGGACTGCATATACTAAAGTTCATATTTTAGAAAGGGTCTAAGAGTTGGTTACCTATAAGGAAGGATTGCACCTCTCGATGCCTAAATTTGGTATCGTCCAACCATAAATTATCCAAATCTTAGTTTTCCTTAATTTTTTATGTGGTCATAATTTATATGTAATCCCTTTTATAAATGCAAACTTTTAAAGATTAAATCAAGGTTTTCAAGGTAAAAGTTTAATTAATATCTCCCTATGCAACCTAAGAGAGGATAAACATAGATGGTTTTGTGAAATGATCTGCGGATTGATTTAGAAGAGGGTACTTTATGTTGAGCACTAGAAAGTTACAAACATAGAACATTGCCCTAGATTTTGGTAAATTCGAGTTCAAAATCATGAATGCAAAATCATCATGGAAAAGGAAATGTTTTAGTAAGGCATAAAAGAACATAATAAATATTGCATTAGGGATGAATACACGAAGATATAGAAAAAAAAGGATAATCAAGACTAATCTTGTAATTGACCGTAGTTATTGAAAAGTAATCAAATTGCCAATTTTAAGATGTGTTTGGATTTGATGGTCATCTTAGGCACAAAAAATTTTGATAAAATCCTCAGGGAAGCCTAAGGAAGAGAAAACTTATTTTGGTAAAGTTTCGAAAAAAGGAGTTAGAATATCCCCTTGAAAGAAGTAGGGTTGAAAAATCCCATTGGAAAAGAAATTTTAAGTGATTTATAAAAGTTAGAGTTTTTCATATTTTTTAAGAAAATGTAGATCTTAGATTTAAAACTCGATAATTTAAATATGGAATAGAAATTAATTTTGAAAAACATTTGAAGTCTTGATCCAAGCCTAACATGACTCATATCATGATGTGAAACTCCATGGGAAAATCATTGAATACATTCAAGTCATTCGAATAACCCAAAAGATGATTTGGGAAAATCCCACTAACTCTTATCAAATTTAACAAAAGTAGGGGACAACACTGCACCATCCACTTTTTCCAATTTATTCCAATTTGATCTGAAGGGTAATGGCAAATAAGATACTATTAGAAAGATAACTCAGTAAGGATTAATGTAAAAATATTCAAAAATCTTAGAAAATCATTTTTTAAGTGGAATTAATTTATGAAATTGGGTTCAAGAAAGGGAGAAGTAAGCTTTAAAAAATCATCTCGGACTTGCTTGGAATTGTTAAATTGTAAAAAATATGTTCTCAGAAAGGGGATTTTATGAACCTTTTAGGGAAAATATTTAAAAATCCAAGAAAATCATTAGATAGGTTGTAATTTCCCAAACAAAATATGAATCACTGATTCCAGGGGTTTTGGATAGCAAAGTTTCAAAAGTCATAACTTCTATATCCAGAATGATCCAAGGGAAATAAAGTATTGTTGAAAAGGTAGTTTGAAGCCATTTCAAGGAAAAAGTCAAAAAATTTTGTAAAAATGATTTAGAGTCTAAAAATAATTTTTAAATCTAGATCATAATGCTATCAGTGCTAAAATAGGGTTTTTCTTGAGTTTAATGCCTTTATGGTCGCGTTCTAAATATTAGACATACGAATATCCAATTACTGAGGTCCATGGTAATGGAGTAATGGACCAATCCAACTCCTGGAGAGTAGGCCACAGAATTGCCTACTGCCTATATCATTAGTCATGATGAAAGGCTCGAAACAAGACTTTAATAGGACACTTGAAAAACATTTTGTTCTAGTAAGGGTTAAAATCCAAAATTTGCTTAGCCTAAAGAGGCCATAATTCTAAACATTTATGCTTGACATATCCCTAAGATTGGAGAATCAATATATTTAAAACATTAAGTCCATGCTAATCCTCATTAATTGAAGTTATATGGATTGAACTTAGGGTTTTCTTTGAAAATAGATTTTTACAAGCACTATAGAGGCATTTCAACATCATATGATGAACTAAGCTAAGTAAAAACATCAAACATGAGCAAGCATTCAATAGCAAGTTATCCATACATTTTAACAAAGAAACCATGCTGAAAATGCATTCAATGGTATGGTAAAGATTAAAAAAAAATACTAGAATGAAAGTCTATACATGAAATGAACTTGTTGATATGAAGGAAAAGATAGCAAAAATGAGTGAATAGTGGTTTTTTTAATGTCCAAATTAGATATGGCATTTTAGTTTATCCGAACAACATTAAAGCACCAAAAAAGTCATCAATGTGTAAGACTACCACAAACAAAGCCACAATAATGCATGGAAATTTTAATCCGATCATGGAAACATAGAGGTTCACTAAAGAGATGATGACAAAGAAAACATAAAATGAGATAAAGAAAAAATGGAAAATATACCCCAATGAAGGCCTTAGCTCCTAGCTCTTTACTTGAGCAACAACCAAGCACTATAGAAATCACTTTTTTCTCTCTTTTGGCTATGAATTAGCAAAGAATGAATGAAAAGAGGAAGCTTTTGGTTATGGCATCTATAGAGGATGGTTTTAAAGGCGGAGATGAGAGAAATGAGAGGTTTTGGAAGGGTTTTTAGAATAATAGAAAGGGAGCTACGGGAATAAAGTATTTGGAAGAGCTCAAAGATTTTTAGTGGCTAATGTATATATGTTATGTAACCTCTTTTTTCCAATTGAATAAGAAAGTTAGATTATATAGGAGTAGATTTTTGTCATTTAGAATGACCTACCAAAAAGGCACATTGGACTATTGGCATGCATAATACAATGACTTATTTTACTACTATGAAACCTATCAGCATTTGATTAATCAATTTAATTCTTACAGGCAAAAAAAATTATGCATTAACTGATCAAATAAGCAATCTCAATTTTATCCTTATTCTAATTAGTTCTTCTCATAAAATACCCTTATGCCAAGCTTAATGGACTTTTCAAAATGTGCTAATACAATGTTTAAAGCCCAAAAATCAGTTCACGTGATTTGTATGAATTTATGTCTAACACTGGATGATTTTTGAGCCCAGTGTCATGACCAAATTCGAGTTTTGAAGTCATAGTATGAAAAAAGAAAAATGGCTTAAATTAGGTCAACAATAGTCTTGTGTATCGATATATTTAGCTTTGTATTGATATATTGAGCAAAAAAGCCTAAAATGTAACCACGTGCCCGCCTTTAAAACTTCAAATGATCCAAAAGGCATAGCCGTTCAACTTAAAAATAAATGATGGTTGGTTATGGTCGAGCTTTCGAGTTATCCTTTGATTGGGATTTAGATTAGGCATGATAATATGAATAGGAAAAAGACCATCGGGTGAATCCCTCATCCAACTGGTCTTGGATGGCTACCATGAAGCGCACATAAACTAGGAGTCGCCATCAATCATTTCAAGCTAGACAAGATCGGATGCCTACTAAAAGCAATATTCTGAGTTATGAAACTCAAAACATCGATTTCAAGGTCTACAAAGTCTACAGATTCATTGGTTGGGTTTGGGAGTTGGTTACATGTGGGGAAGGATTGGCATCCCTGCAATGCTTGAAATCGATATCTACTAACCATGTCTTATTTTGGTCTCGATTAAATCGATTCCATTTAGTCTTTTAGATATAATTACCTTTAATGCATGAAGTTTTGTAAAAGTAGATCTAATTTTTTTAGAAAATTAGCTTATCTAGGCATCTCAGAGATGTGAGGAACATAGGGAGTTTTTATGAAAACAAAGCCCAGATTGAGTTTTAAAATTTTTGATATTCCACATTAAGCATTGAGAGATACCAACATGAAACATTACCTTGCCAATTTTATTGGAAAACAAACTTTAAATATGAATTCACGATAATCACTATAAAAGGCAACGAGTTAGTAAGGCGAAAAAAGATGAATATAATAATATCATAAACCAGCAATCACAAAAAAAAAAGAATGTAGAAAGGAGGGGTGATTGAAATGTATCTCATAATTGCCTTCAATTATTGAAGAAATAACTGAGATGACAATTTTAGAAACTGGTCTGTATTCGGTGGTAATTTGAAGAACAAAGATGATTTTTATGAAAGCAGTCTAAGGCATCCAAAAGAGAGAAAATATTAGATTTTTTAAGGTAAAGCGGGATTGGAGTATCTTTCGAAGAGGTAGGGTTGGAGTATCCCCAAAGATAGAGTTAGGAAAATATTTAAAAATAAAGAAAAATTTTAAATTTTGACTAAAAATAAGGTTGGAGTATCCCCTTAGGGTAGTAGGGTTGGAGTATCCCCAAAAATGAGAACTTTTGGTCTTTTTAAATGAGGATTAAGGATCTTGAAGGTGGATCCAAAAAGAAAAGTTAAGTTTCAAGTTGAAAGCAGGGTTAGAGTATCCCCCTTAAGCAATGAGTTGGAGTTTCTCCACTAATGAAACTTTTAATATAGAGGAAAGGGATATCTAGAATAAAATCATTTTTTATTTTAACCTTGATCCAAGTCTAAAAGGAATTGTGTTGTGAGAGGAACCAATCAGATGCATTTTGAGGCATTTGAATGTTTCGATAAAAAGAGATTCAAAAATTAAGACAAAAATAGGAGATAGCATCATGTCACCTCCCTTCTTGAATTTATTTTGCGCTCTTCTAAAGGTTTTAGGCAGCAAATATGGTATCATTAGAAAGATGACTCTGTAAGGTTTACTATAAAAATATTCCAAAAATCATAGAATGTCACTTTTTAAGCAGAATTAGTTTTTGAAGTTAAGTCTATCTTGACACTGGCAGCGTATACAGAGGAAAAGACATGTTGAACTTTGAAAAAACATTTTGGGCTTATTCAAGATTGTTAAATTGTTAACAATACTTTTCCAGAAAGAGAATTTCGTAAACATTTTAGGAAAAATACTTAAAATTTTCATAAAAATCATGGGCCTAAATGGCCCAAATAGAATGTTGCACGCTGGTTCTAGGGGTTCCAGCTAGCAAAGGTTTAAAAAATCATAACTCCCTCATCCGAGATGATTTGAGGGCAAATAAGACACCGTTAGAACGGTAATTCGATGCCTTTAGGGGAAAAATCTAAAAAATATTTTGTGCTTCAAAAATGATTTTTCAAATCCAGACTATAGTGCTACCAGAGCAAAAATAGGGGGATTATTTGATCTTTCAATTTTCTCGAAGATAGACTCGAGTTTAGGACATCGAACGTCTATGATAGAAAGTAAAATGGGCTTCACAAGTTTATTCCATAATCCCAGAGTAGTTTGGGATGATGGAACAACCCATTGACCGTGTCACTAAAGGGAACATAGGACTCAAGATCAAGGTTTAATACTAAAAAGGATCTCCTTTTTTTTAAAAAAAATAAACTTATTTAACCATGAATTGAGAGTTAAAATGTTGATCTACCCCCAAAATTGGAAGACCAATTTTATAAAAATATTAAGTCCATGCTATTCTTTATCTATTGGAGGTAGCATGAACTTAGGGATTTTTCTAAAAATTAGGTTTTAAGAAACAAGCAATCATTTTAATGGAGATATCATGAACAAAATACAGCACACACAAAGGTAAACATGGATCATACAAATATACAAAGATAACACTTTGACATAAAATGAGTGACAAAAATCCAAGAAGATGAAAGTACGGTGTATAAAGATGACATGAACATGGTTAAACAAAGGAATAGATGCTAGAGTTGTCAAGATAGCTTATTCCATGAAACTCATTAAAACACAAGAAAATGTATGGACATACGTAAGGCATGCTAAGATGACCATTTAACTATGAGATGGATATGTGAATATGGAAGGAACATGGCAAAAGATGCATGAACGGAGGCTGTGTAATGATAAAAATGAAGTATGGTGAGTTTACATAACCAAACAACATCAAGGTTTTAAGAGGGTCATCAGGATCCTAAGACTACCACAAAAACACCAATAATGGATGAGAATCTTAAAAGAGTTATGGTAGTATGAAGGACTAACTAAAATGATGAAAATGTTAAAAAAAATCAGAGAACATGCAGAGTCAAGTGGAGAAAATATACCAAAAGTTTCAAGCTTTAACCTTTTCTCTCAGTAGTACTTTTAAACTTCATCTTTTTTGGGTTGAATAACAAAATGATGATAAAAATAAGGAGCTTTTTTAGTAGGTATGGATAAAGAGGAGTTTTGAGAGGGACTATGAATGAAAATAAAGGTTTTTGAAAGACTTTGGTGATGGTTTTGAAAAGATCCAAAAATGGAGAAGAGTTTCTTAGTTTTTGGTGGCTGAGGAATCTTTAAGAAAGGATTGAAAGGGGGAGTTTTTCTACTGGGAATCTCTTTTTTCTTCTTAGTTTCTTGGTTCATTTTCTTTAGATAAGTCTAAAGTTAACTTATATAGCCATATTGATATGAAGACAAAAGACAACAAGGCAAGGGCATTTTAGGGTTTTGGTGCATGTTCTTCATGCAGAGGTTAGGTATAGTGCTCAACCGCCATGCAAACCCAGTGGTTTGCTAAGCAAAAATAGTGGATCTAGACTACTTTGTGCAACTTAACAGTAGGTAAGGTTAGCCTTATCCTTAGTTAATTTGCAAAATGTCCCCTGTCATTGGCTATTTAGACTTCAAAGTTTTGTTTAAATCCAACCATAAGCCCAAAAAATGAAACTTGGCAGTAATTTTGATGATTTTTGGTGTAAGGAACGTGTTTGAATCAGTGGTGTAGTGGCTTAAAAATGGCTCGAACTAGGTCAATATGTCTTTCAGTATCGATATAAAACATTATCTATTAATACACAAGGTACTTTTTACCTATGAGTATCGATACAATGAGCTATGCATCAATACTAGGAGCAAAAAATATTTTCAATCTCAAAACTTAGAGGCTTGTATCGATACTCCATGGACTTGTATCAATACTCATGCTTGTGTATCAATACATTTTGCCAAAAATCATAACTTTAGCTATTGCCAAGGTCTGTATCGATACAAACATGCTAAGTATCGAACCACATCTTTGGTATCAACACCGAACCCTTTTGTATCGATACTACATGTAAAAATTTAAGTTTTTGGTGACGTAAAGCCTCATATCAACACTTATGCACCAATATAACTTCCACGTACCTGCGACATCTCGAGTTATCTCAACTTAGTCACAAACAGAAGGAAATCGATCTGTGTGTCCATCTAAATAACCTTGGTGACACCATGAAAAGTGGCCTTCGATGCCTCATCTATAGGCATTTTAATATATCCTGGCGACACCACACTCAACAGTAGTGCTCAAATTTTTATTTTAAGTTTTGATCTTATCATCCTTCAATCGAGTCTTAGGGTGCCGAAAGTAGGCCGAACAAAGTAAGGTGTCAACAGATACTTCAAATCTGGTATCAGTACAAATTATGGTGTATCAATACGAATAAACTTGTATCAATACTAAGCTTGTTGTATCGATACATGCACTTCTATATCGATAGTTGTTGGCCAAAAATTGCGATTTAGGTATGACATAACTCTGTATCAACATAAATACCCTTGATACCAATATCATTCTTCAAGTATCGATAGCATGCCCTTTGGTGTCAATACAACTAGCAAGATTTTGGAATTTGATGACATGGAGCCTTGTATCGATAACTTACTCCTATTTATCAAGACATACATATAAAAATGTGGCTTTTCCTTGCTTTTGACTTTTTAAACAACTCACATTGATCAAGGATGGTGGAACATTAACCTATGCTTCTTTAAGTGACCTCCATGGTGCCTTTAATGATGACTTCTAATGCCTTAAATGTTAGCCTGAATAAAATAGGGTGTCTATAATAAATTAACAAAATAGTAAGAAAGAAAAGACAAAAAGCATTCGACAAAGGGGTTTTATCCTACCTTGGCTGAATTCCTTCCTCTAATGGGAAAAATGATTCAGGCAATGTCTTAATGATTTTTTAAGCAAAAATAGCCAAAATACTAAGAAAAAATCAAGTCTTAATACCTTTAAGGTAAAAACATTTAAAATATTTAGATCTTGCTCATTTCATTCATTTTTCTTCATTTTAATGAGCCAAAATCATACTTGAGCTCATAGATTTTGATCTATGTTGAAAGGCAAAATATAATGGCTATGAATAATTTTCTTTGATTTTGTTGTTAGGTTTATTTATTTTTCTTAACAATAGCTTAATTTCTTTAATGAAATATGTTTTTATTGATATGGTGTTGATTTTGTCGCATATATATGTTCATGTTGGTACTATTTTTCCATAGCATTTTCATGTTAATTTGTTGATATAACATGTTTATATGTTTGTTTTTTATGATTTTTTCTCTAAGCTTAATAATGCATATTTATGCTAATATTCATGATGTTGTGTTGAGAAAAAAATTACTTCATTGATGTTATTGGTGTTGGGCGAAAATCATCATGGTCATCAAAATTTTTTTATGTTTGATTTTTATGATATTTAGACTATTTCATGATTTTTAAAAGTTGTAGGGACTAAAAAGTGATTTTTTTAAAATTTTTAAGGCTTTAGATAGTTATTTCCAAACCTCCAATAGCATTGCTCCTATCGACTCAATCATTTATCTATCTAAACCCAACATCAGCACCTTTTTTGTTTCATGGCTACTAGGTCGTAGGCTCTTCCCTAGTAAAGCCTTAGTCCCAAGCCTTGATGAGAAGGTAGAGCAAGAGAAAAGCAAAGGTGTTTTCTAAAACTGATGAGGACCTAAGCAAGTATCAGTCATTGGAAAAGTGCTTCAGAGTTATGGAAGGTAGTGAAAAATTTAGGATCATAGATGCCAAAGCACTAATTTAGTCTCTAATCTTGTTATCCCACCTAAATTCAAAGTGCTAGATTTTGAAAAATACAGAAAAACTACAGATCCCACTACCCACCTTCGCATGTATTATAGAAAGATGCTTGGGTTTGAAGAGAGTGAGAAGTTTTAATACATTGCTTTAAAGATAGCCTAATCAAAGTGGCTACCCATGAGACATAGAACTTAATTGGGTTAGAATTCAGATGTAGGCAAACTTAGCTCGTGCCTTTTTGGATCAGTACAAACATGTATCTGAATAGGCCCCGAATCGGCTCTTTCTTATAAATATAAAAAAAAACCAACTAAAAGCTTCAGGCAATACACTTAGAGATGGAAAGGGGAAGCTTCCCAGGTTCACCCTCTTTTGACTAAAAATGAAATGGCAATCATGTTTGTCAACACCTTACAAGTTCCCTATAATGAGAAGTCAGTAGAAAATGCAACAAAGAACTTTGCTGACATGGTTATATTGGATGAGATGATTAATAATGCTATAAAAAGCAGTAAGATATTAGGAGAGTCATCTAGCTTGAAACAAAAGTCTATGACCAAGGGCAAAGAGAAAAAAGTGAAGGCCATCAATAAGAGCATGATTAAGTTCACTTAGAGTCAGTATCTAGCATGAAGCATGTATTTCCTTAACATAGTTTATCCGGGCTTTAATCCCTATTCACCTATGCCGCAACCAGTCTACGCTAGAGGATTTAACCTAATGATAAGCTTTGCACCAAAGCCTACTTAGAACATTGCTCAGGGTGCTTAACCTCGAAGCTTGAACAATACTAGAGGCCCAAATAAACACCAGGCACCCAGTGAGAGAGAACATTTTGACCTATTCTCGCACTCTTATAATGAAATCTACTCTCACTTACAGCGCGCTAGATTATGCCCTGATATTTATAAACTCGAGATTACCTCTATATCCCATATGATACAACAAAAATGTCCATTGTGAATACAATGTCGAGGCACAAGGCCACTTTATTGAGAATTGCACCTTATTCAAAAGGAAGGTACAATGTTTGCTAGAAAAAGGGTCTGATTAAGGTTAAGCAAGGACTAGGGCCTAAGGTTGGAGCCAATTCACTTCTCAGCCATGTAGTGCAAAAAATAAGTGCAGTGATTCACGGTGGCAGTTGTTTGGTTAAAAGAAGCTTTAAAAAAGTCAAGACACTAATAAGTAATGCATCGTAAGCTTTTTGAAAGCCAAGATAGTATCAAAAATCAAAAGCTATAATGAAAAAGCAGTCGAACCCTATTGTTGCCACTACAGATAGGGGCACACCTTGCAACATTGCATATATTTCCTAGAGATGGTCTGTAGGATGATGGACTAGTCTAAAATTGAATTTTAGGAAGAACCGGATGAAGACATGATCACATCATTCAATACCATGGATAAGGATGGAAAGAGCCTTCTTTATGGTTTTTGGAAGGCCATTAGTCTAATTCGCTAATCAGCCAAATGATACAACCACTCTTGTCCAACTGGTATTTAATGGGGGTCTGGATTGCCCTTCTCTTATGAGTATGGAAAAGAAGGCATATGAAAGCTTTAGGTAATATGCTAAGAGATAGATAAAAGAGGCTACCCAGATTTATCTCTTATTGAATAAGAAAGAGATAACCATTAGGTTTATGGACATCGTACGAACTCCTTACTATTAGAAAGTAATAAGGAACATAGCAAAGAAATTTTGTAGATATAGTCATATTATGTAGAATGATTGATGATGCTATGAAATGTGATTAGACTAAAAGGACTAACTCTAAGGATAAAGGAAAATGGATAATTATGGATGATTGTGAGATCATAAATAATATAGAAAAAGTTAAGATGCTAATGAGCCTAGTTTGGCAAAATTTAGTGCAAGTAAAGTTGATCAATAGGGTTGAAAGTTTAAAAGGGGAATCAACTGATTTCTACAACTTCCATACCGTTTAAGTCACTCCCTTAAAAAATGCAAAGAGCTTCATGTGATGGTCCAAAGAATAATGAATGAGCTAGAATTGAGTTCTATGATAAAAAAAATAAACATCTTTAAATCACTTAGCAAATGTGATTAAGGAAGGCATGCCAATGTTTAAGCCTTATTTATCGAAAAGCACTCATATATGTCTAAAGTTAACTGCTGGTAAGGGTGCCCAAGTTAAAAAAGGACTCACGAAATATCTCTAGGGTATTGGTAGAGCTCTGAAAGTTTTGAACCAGGTTAATAAGAAAGATTTAAGATTCAAGCTGAATACATAGTAGAAAAGAAAACAAGCTTAGAAAAACTATGAGAAAAGAATAGCCCATATGTTGGGTCAAGAAGTAGAATTGGAACACATGTCATTTCTGCCACTGCAAGAAAGCTTCCATCTAGGAGGATGCATTAATCTAAATCTAGGAAGTGATACCAACTTCGACCATGTAATGATCATTTTGAACAAGGCATTTAGAGATTTCTTTGTCAGTGCGATTGATGAGCTAGGGACTTCAGTAATGGACCATGAGACTAGTTTATGCCTTCCAAGATTTATTTCTAGTGTTTAGACTAAAATCAAGGTTCTTGCGCTATTAAGTTTGTTTCTAAGTATTCCTATGAACTAAACCTACATGTTTTTTGTCACCCAAATGCGAATCCTAACCAGCCTAACTTAAAATGGTTGGTGTACCCTCATTCCTATATATATCTATATATAATTATTTTTTACTATTAGGGGGCCATATCGTTATTATTTTGTCTTATCATTCTTTTTTCTGTCTTGAGACTGAATTATCAAGATGAATCATTCAATCAACTTAACTCTAAATTGTCATTAAGAAACAACCATTTTTTTGGAGTCGTCACCAATCTATTTGCTAGGTAAGATTGGTCACCAATTAGAACTTATATTTCTAGGGTTATGAAACCCATAAAAATGAACTCTGAGATCTAAAAAGATACTAGAGATCATGTAAAAGGGTCTAAGTGTTAATTATAATCATGAATAGGGATCGATCTATCCCTTTCATGATACCCGACAATCGATATCTATCAACCATATGTTAACATAAATTTTTATTTTTATTCAATTTCAATATTTGATATTTAATTAGAATTCTTATATATAATATTTCATAAAAACAAGTTTATTATTTTGTGTGAGAAAATCAGATTTTTAATATTTTTGAAAATTAAAATATCTTTTGCACTCCTCTAGAAAACCAAAAGAACACGAAAGTTTTTATCATGCTCTTTCTTACCCCATTGGAGAGCTGGTGGAATACAAAAAGGTTTTAAAAATCAAAATATCTTTAACCTTTCAAGAAATTGAAGGAACACAAAAGGTTTTATTTTTGTAAAATTAAAAAAACTCGATTTTCATTTTATAAAAAGATATCTCATTATTAAAATAGTTAGCAGAACCTATTTCATATACTGAAAAAAATTCCATATACTTTTTTAACATCGGAGACATTGCCTTGATTTGGAAACGCTTCAATTTTACAAATAATAAAGTTTATCCTAAGACTCTGCCTTGACCATACATGCGAAACTAGACTCAAAGGACAAAAACATAGTAGATAAGATCAAAATGCCCCTCAAAGTACACGTTTGGCATAAAAGTATTTGGTGACCTTAAAGGACTCATTTTAGAATAAATTAATGAAATGTCTCTAAGGTGTATCTTCGACACATAAATATCTCAATACTTTAAAAGATTCAATATCTTTATAAAAAACAAACCTATTCCTGCTATACTTCTTTGATCTACAAGTATCTTGGTGATCACATAGGAATCTATTCTAGGAAAATTATTAAAATGTCCCTAAGGTTTACCTTTGACATAAAAGTATTCCTGTAAGCCTAAAGGACTCAACAACTCTATAAAAAGATGAACCTATCCCTATTATGCACTTTAACATATAAGTATCCCGATGATCATAAAGGACCTAGTTTTAAGGCAAGTTACTAAAATGTTTTTAAGCTTTACATTCAATGTAAAAGTATCCCGAAACCCTAAAAGACTTGATAACATCACAAACAGAAGAGTCTATTCCTATTGTACATCTTTAACATAAAAGTATCCTAGTGATCACATAAGACTTAGTTTTATAAAATTATAAAAATACCCTAAGGGTGTACCTTCAACCAAGAATTATCTTGGTAACCTTGAGGACTTGAAATGATATTAAATGAAAATTATACCCTCCATGGGTAACTTAGACATTAAGATTGACCCAAAATGCAAAAATTGCTATTAGATCCTTGATCTTTGAAAATTGCATTTTGTACCATCATCAAAAAATTAGAGTAATATGAAAAGTTTTAATAATTTTTACACCCCTCAGGAAAACTAGAGGAATGCTAGAAATATTCTTAAAATGTTAAAAATATCACATTAACCCTAAAACACAACATTTTTCTAAATGATCTCTAAAATTCTAACTTTGAAATTTAGTTCCTACATAAAATAAACTCATAATTAAACGTGAAATTCATTACTAAAAGTCATGGAAATTATGTCAAAAATCATAAGAAATATTCAGTCAACTATGCATGGCCTTAGAATAAAATTTTACAATTTTGCAAATAAGTCTTTAAACTTTCTAAAATTACAAAATGACCTCAAAATGATGGAAATGCATAAAACATATTCATACATATTAGAATAACCATGAAAACACTTTAACAAGTATCCACAAGCAATTGGCCAAGTATAGATGGCCTTGAAGCAATTTTTTTTATCTTTGCAACTTAAACCCTTAATGTTTTGAAATTACAAAATAACATAAAAATCAAAACATCATAAAATCACCCATGTTAGGTTTGGCCAAGCATGGATATGCACTTCCAAGGCCTTAAAAATATGGAAAAATTATTTTTAAGCCCTTGCAAGTTTCAAATATAACAAAATAGTCCAAAATATCATAAAATAAAGCATAAAAAATTATTCAAGGAGCATAATCATTTTCGACGAGCATAGTTTTTCAAGAAAAAATAAGTTTTTTTACTATATATTTGTATTAATACTAATATACAAACATGTTAGAATTTTTATCTAGAATCAATAAGCATAAAGCATAATAAATAATGAATAAATCAATATAAATCAACATGAAAATACTAAGAAAATAACATAAACATATATGCAACATATCTGCCAACAAACATAAATAATCTCAATGAAAGTTAGATTGTTTCTAGTAACAATCACATCTAACAACAAAATTAAGAAACTTTGATCGTAGCTTTCATTATTGGTCTTTCAACATAGATCAAAATCCATGAGTTCAGGTATTCACAAAGCTCACAAAAATGAAGAATCAAACATAAAATAGACAAAAATAAAAATTTTAAAAGAAAAATTACCATAAAAAGTTTGAAAATCCAAGGAACTTTTATATTGTTAATGATTTTTTGGCCATAAAATGCTAAAACCTTTTACATGAATATACCATCCCTTATTTATAGGGGATGGAAGTCAGCCAAAGGGTGTCTAAAACCCCTTGGCCGAATGGCTTCTCTAAGTTTCTCCATATTTCATTTTTTTAATTTATGCTGTTGTTATTTTTTAGATTTTTCTTCATTTTTGATAAGACTTAATTTATTATTTTTGTCATTTTGCATGTGTCATCATGCATTACATCATGCATGACATCATCATCTAAAGACATGAAAGAGAAGAAATTTTAATTTTGAATAAAAACAAGTTGTAGGGACTAAATCTAACAAATTAAAAATTATGTATTTAAAGAATAAAATTTCACATAACAAATTTAGTTAAAAATTTAATCAAAATAAGTTTCTTGGACATGTTCGAAAACAAAAATGGGCCTATTGGGCTTTTTAAAAAATTAATGGGCTTATCTATCCCATTAGAAAATTTTAAGAGTTTTAAGCCCCATAAAATGAAAAAAATAAATTTTGGCCCATTAAAAAATAAAGTTAATAAAATTTCCATATAAAAATTAAAAAATAAATTTTTGAAAAATTTTTACATGCAAGAAAAAGGTAATTAAAAATTTTAAACTTGTAAAATTTTACAAGCAAAAACATTTTTAGAAGAAAATTATCATTTGAAAGAAAATGCAAAACTCAAAAAATAAATTGAATTTTCAAAAACTGATTTGGTATGAATTTAATGAAAATATTTGAAGGATTTTGAAAATTATGAACCTAGAAAAGTCACTCCTAAAAAAAGATATACAATAAAAAACTTTATATCTTGAAAATGGAAAAATTCTAAAAATATGTTCAAATTTTACAAAGGTGAAATTTATCCAACACAACAATCAAAATATTAATTTATAAAAATAATAAAGATGAAAACTTGAAATTTGGACAACTTTTACTAAAAAATTCATGAGTGTGATACTCATGGTATTGTGAAAAATTAAAATTTAATTCTCAAAATTGACAACTTGGTACCTCAAGGAAAGATACCAATACAAATTTTTCCTTGAATATTTATGATTTTTTGAAGTGAACATTGGCATAAATACCACACTAGTATTAGTAAAAATATATAATGGTCAATTTTTTAAATTTTACGAGAAATTCTTAAAAAATCCCTAAAAAAGGGAAATTTGATCATGATATCATTAACAAAAATAGATTTCAAAATTTCATAAGTATAAAGTTAAAAACAAATTTTTTTACCTTGATATTCATCTTTTTTGTCCAAGATTTATTTTCTATAACCCTTGAAGTGGTGATTTTTCTGTCATGTGTATATACAACCATTTAAATATGGATAAAAAGGTCTTAAAAACATCTAGTCCACCTTAATATGTCAATCCACATTAGATGATCACTATGTTCTTGATCTCAAATATTTTTGGATTGTCAGAAAAAGAGCCTGAACTAAATTAGGTGTCAACAGCTGCCCTTCTTTGGCTATTACTAAGAAACAAGAATAAGACAAAAGCCAAATAGATATAATTTTGTTTAAGCCATATAGGCTTTTTAAAAAAAGTTTTTTTATTTTTATTTTTGTTTTTGTTTTCTTTTTACACATATATATATACACTAACTACATATTCTTTTTACATTTAAGTGCCAATTTCATAGGGGCTGAACCATCAGCTACCTTTAGGCTTTTTGAATTCTTGATGCTAATTTCACTTGGACAGTGCCACCAACTACTCTTAGGCTTGGTGCCAATTTCGATTAGGCTGAGGCCATCATCTACTTTTAGGCTTAGTGCCAATTTTGATAGGGACAAAGCCATCAGCTACTCTTGGGCTTGGTGCCAATTTCAATTACACTGAATCCACCATCTACTCTTGGGCTTGGTGGCAATTTTGATTAGGCTGAAACCATCAGCTATTCTTGGGCTTGGTGCCAACTTCGATTAGGCAGAAGCCATCATCTACTCTTGGGCTTAATGCCAATTTTAACATAAACATAGCTATTAGCAACTCTCAGGCTTGGTGCCAATTTTGATTATGCCAAACCATCATCTACTCTTAGGCTCAGTGCCAATTTTCATTAGGCCAAAGCCATTATCTACTTTTGAGCTTTTCGAGTTGTTTCGATGTTGTTTGATCCATTTTTTGAATTAAAAATTAAAGAAATTATTTCTTTTTAATTTTTAATTTTCTAGCATGTTAATCCATATATATTATGAATATTAATTAGTTTAAACTATGTTTTTTCAATTAAATTGGTATTTGAGTCATCTGTCAATGTTTTAATGTTGACTGTTGTTAAGATGGCTTCGTTTTGATCTTTTCATGGTGCTGAAATTTTTAATAACTATGGCTATGATTTTTCCATGGTTTTCCACCTTGAATGTATCATGAATTGTTCATAAAACTTGCTGGAAAATTTTGGTTAAAATCAGAGTTGAAAACATTTCAATTCAAGGACATAACGTATGCATTATGCATGCCTAAAGTCTGCAACATTGTTGTCTCTCTTCTTAAGACCTTGACGAGGCATCCATAGCAGCAAATAGTTGCGACAAATTTTCTGTATTTTAGAGGTTTAGTGGGAGAAAAACAAAGCATTTAAGTTGAATTAGGATGGCTAAGATAACCATGCATGGAGTAGACTCTTATTTAGACTAAAACTCCTTAAGAGGTTGTGTTCCATTAAAACTCTCACTTATTATTGAACACCTAATTATCCAATTATATTAATATTCTTGAATTGTTTAAGATATGAATTAGATAATATAATAATCATGGAGTTAAAATTTAATTAAAATGTTTAATAAAAAATATTTTTAATTTAAATGATTAATCCTAATTCAATTAGGATTTGTTCTAATGTGATTAGAATAAATGTTAATCGTGTAAGATAATTGTTTTCTTGTTTAAATTAAATATGGATCAATTATTAAGACTGAAATTTTGGAAAAAACTTTATTAAATGGTTAAGGAAATATTACATGTTAAATGGTTTGTCTAAATTAAGACAAAGTTATCTAAAAGTTAGATAATATCCTAATTAAGACAAACAACCTAAAAGTTAGGTAATGTTCAATTTAACATTTTGAAATGCTATTTTTGGAAAAAATTTTCAAAAAATGGTTTTTAGAAAACAAGTTTCATAAAAATGGTTTGTCCAAATTAAGATAAAGTTATTTGAAAATTAGATAACGTCCTAGTTAAGACACATAACCTAAAATTTAGGTAATAAGCAATTTAAGACAAGTTTCATAAAAGTTATGAATTTAATTAAAAAAGTTCTAATTAAGGAACCAAAATTACTAAATAATTTTATAAATCATCATAAATTATTTGATAAGATTTACACAAATGACATATAAGATTACTAAGTGGTATTGGCTATGCTTATTTTGTTTCATGCTTATTATATAATTATGTCAACGTAAGAATGATTATGGACTAGACCTTAATATGATTAGGTTATGGATGGCTAATTTTTTTTTGGAATTTTTTATAAATATAGTCTGTGAACCCTGCCTTCTCTTTTAATTTTGGGTTGTAAATTCTTTTATCTCCTAACTCTTTCAAATGTAGCTCGAAGTTTTTTAAAATGATTGTAATGGTTACATAGGACTTATGGACTTAGGTTTAGGTTAAAATTAGAATATATGCAAATCAAAGATGCAAAGAAGGCATGCCAAGAAGAAAGGGCCAAAGAGATTATCACCAAGACTTGGGAAGACCTTGTATGATATCCTTAGAAATTTTACCAACTAGTTTCCTAATGGCTCAAGAAAACTAGATAGATTAAATCCATAACCATCTTATTAAATTACATATGCTATATTTATTTGAAATTGATATATATGTGATATATGATTGAATAAATGCTAAGCATGCTAGTTAAACAAAGCAATGAAACCTTCATAAAATATTAAGTACATGCCTAAGCATGAATAGTGCCTTCCATTAATTATAACAAGATACTTGAGTTTTGACCGTAGGGATTTGTTAGGCAAACCTAAGGTCTCTTCTGCCTACGCTGCTTGAGTTATAATTAATGGATTTTACTCAATTATAGTTGCGTTATCCGGTTGTTTACAAACTTGAGCCTACAATGTTAGGTGAAATACATATGTACTTAGGTAAAAAGTTATCACCTAACTGATCTAGGAGTTGTATAGAGATGTAATTATTAGGCTATGTTACCTACCTAATTAGTTCTTTGATTTGTTGGGCAAACCCAAGGTCATGAAAGGATGAAAATGGGTCTTACCTTATTAAGAAGATTCAAATTTTGAGCTTATTATATTATAGTTAAGGGCTATAACGTGGACAAAATAAATGAAAACAATCATTAATTTTATGTACCTTTACTTACTTATTGAAATTACAAATTATTAACTACAAAATGTTTTGGTTAATAATGGATATAAACACAACATGACTAATAGATTACCACCAGGTAGAATACATGATGCTAATAATTTTTAATGGGCTAGACTCTATTGATTAGGCCCATATTGAATGGCATATCCAAGAATAATCCACTAGGTTAGAGATAATCTATTAAGTTCATATTGATGACCTTGATCAAGCCACTTTTCTTGATGATGGATAGTATGACCCTTAAACTCTAAAAAAAGCAAGTAGCTATATAAGCTTATGAAATCATTTAAAACCTTAAAGAATTATTCTATAAGATAATCATAATAGGAGGTTCGATATCTCTGAGGATTTATTCCTAAGCAAAATGTCAGAAAGTAGCCTAATCAGGCCTTATATAATAGGATGTATTTCTAGACTCGAGCATTCTGATCCATGCATTATCTATATACTTTCTTTTGAAGAAAGACAATGGAAATGATAAATATGCCAACATTATGGAGAGCTATATTAATAGAGTAAGGATTGCAAATAAAACTTTTGATATGATCAAAAATAGGGAACTTATAGAACTTTCAACATTAGATATACATTAAGATTGGTTCACTTCTCTTGGTATATGATACCTAGAAGTTGGTGCTTAAATATGTATTACATATTGTAAGGCCCAAATGAAAGGAATAGTGAAGATAAACCATAGGTAAAAGCTTGCCTTCTTAGATAGTGTTCATGAAACATAATCTTATTTATTTGTAAACATTAGATGTTTATTTTTGGCATTCACATGCCAATTGAGAATGATTGTTGGCATTTGATGATGAGCACAAATTCAATCCTTATTAAATAAATCGTTATTTAGACTATTGTCACATTTAATCATAGAATGCCAATTGAGGATGTTTATTTTTGGCATTTAAATTCAATTATAGAATTTATTTTATATTATGGTCACATTATTGATGAGCATACACTTGCAATAGTATTTAGGATACAAACAGCCTATATCTTATAGCATTAAAAAATAGATTTCGAATCTAATTCCCTTTAAATATATACTTGTTGGATTTAGTGGGAGGCATTTATGATTTTTTAAAAGTTAGAGATTATAATTTGACTTAGTGATAAATAGCCCTGATATTAAAAATTCAATTATTTGGAAGTGTTCCAAACTAGAGAGGATTGCATGTTTATACCATATAGGTCATAAATGAACTTTTTTGTCTAGGTGAAAGGAGTTCTGTTTAGATCATTAGTTTACAAGCTAATAAAAGATTCTAATAGTTGTTAAAGTAACAATTGAGCATATGATTAGAATTTAGTCTTATTATGTCCCAAATAGTTAACGACTTTGATAATGGGATTATCATGAATATAACCAAAAAATATTCTTATAGTAGCACTAAAACTTTGTCCAAGTTGAGACATAATTGCTAATCGAAAGTGTTTAGCAATGGATGTGTTTAGCAATGGATGTGTTAGCAATTAGCTTAGTGCAAGTAGGAGAACCTGGTATATGCCCTAGAGCCAGTAGGATTGGATGAGGCATATTATAGTTAATAATGCAAACCAATCATTTATATTAGTGATTCAAGGTTTTCCTTCATGTTAGTGGCGTGATTAACAATTATGTGAACACTAATTGGATGAAGCCCATGAAACACAATGGCCTTGTAAAGTTAGTAATGAGTTATGACGATGAGATCCTTATGCATCAAAGCCGTATTTCTAAAAGTGTTCCTAGTCATCATATTGTCAAGACAGGACATTGATAATGCACAAAGACTAGTATATGCTAAGCCTTTATGTAATTGATGCATGCAACTCTTCAATATCATAGAAATTAAAGTATAAAGATACATGGGGATAGCTATGGTGCTTGTTTTTTGGAAACAAGTTCATTAAACTTGGCCCATATAAGAACGCTGTTTGGTATAAGTCACTCAAGTGTCATGGAATATGTGTCGCAACGTGCCCCCACAATAGGCATAGTGACATTATGACTTAAAAATGAAAGAGAAACGAGGCTCACCTTCAGATTATTCCTTGATCTGGATTTAATCTAGGCTTGATAAAGTGAAAGTCAATGGAAGGATCGTTGGATAAATCATTCATCCAATAAGTCTTGGATAGCCATTAAAAAATGATCACAACTTAGAGTCACCATCGATCATTTTAGGCTAGGTATGATCGGATATCTATTAAAATTGATGAGTCCTAGTTATGAAACTCAAAATATTGATTTTACATACTACATATACTACAGTTCATTTTAAAAAGGTCTGAGAGTCGATTATGCATGGGGAAAGGTTGGTATCCCCATGATGCTTAAAATTATACCATCTAGCATAAATTATGGAAGTCTTAGTTTTTGTCAAATTTTCATGCAATCATTATTTATGTGTAATCCCTTTCTTCTGAATGCAAAATTTTTTAACATTGAATCTAGATTTTTATGATAAAAGTTTGATTAACATCTCTCTATGCAACCTAAAAGAGAGGAAAAACATAAAGGATTTGGTAAAATGAGGTCTAGATTAATTTAGGAAAGGGTACTTTACGTCAAGCATTAGAGGGATACTGACATAGAACATTGCCTCAAGTTTAATGAAATTCAATTTTTTGAAAACATGAATGCAAATTGTCATAAAAAAACAAGTTAGTAAAATATAAAGAAATATAATAAAAGCTACATTAAAGATTAATACTCGAAACCATAAGAAAGGAAAGATAGTCGAGATATATCTTATGATTGACCTTCACTATTGAGGAATAATGAATTAATAATTTTGAGATGTGTTTGGATTCCATGGCCAGCTTAGGCATAAAAATTTGATAAAAGGTCCAAGGAAGCATGAAGGAGATAAAACTTAGATGTTGGATGTATTTTAAAGAACGTGGTTAGAGTATTCCCTTGAAAAAAAAGAATTTGAGTGATTTTTAGAAATCAAAGTTTGTGATATTTTTGAAGAAAATAAATTCTAAAATGGAATATATTTTAAATAAGAAACAAAAATTAATTTTAAAAACACTTTGGGTCTTGATCTAAGCCTAAAGGATCTATCTTATGACTCATGAACCATGGTGCAAACTATTAAATATATTTCAAGTTATTCAAATGACTAGAAAAGATGGTTCAGGAAAATTAAAGTAATTTTCTCAAGCTCAGCAAAGATAGGGAATAACATCATGCTACCCATCTTTCTAAAATTACTTTGATTTGGTCTGATGGTTTCTAGTAGCAAATTAGTCACTATTGAAGAGGCACCTTAATAAGGGTTAATGTAAAAATGTTCCCAAAATCCTAGAAAATCACTTTCTAGGTTGAATTAATTTTTAAAATCGGGCATGAGTCAGTATTAACAATAAATGCTAGAAAAGGGGAGCAATGAACTTTGAAAAATCATCCCGAACTTATTCAAAATTTTTAAATCACCCAAACAGAGTGTGAATCGCTAATTCTACCTATTTTAGATAGCAAAGGTTTGAAAAATCATAACTTTTACATTAGAAACAATATGAGGTAAATGAGGTATAGTTGTAAAGGCAATTCTAGGCCTTTTTCAAAAAAAAAATGCTAAAAAATTCTATAGAAATCATTTTGAGTCTGAAAATAAAATTTTCAAATAAGGATCACTATGCTGCTAGTATTAAAACATAGGTTTTTTAGATTAAGGCTTTTATGGTCACATGCTAAAGTGCTGGACATCATTGAAGCCCATGGTAGTGAAGCAATGTACCAATCCAACTTCCATATAATAGGCCACCAAATCATCTTTTATCCATGTTATAGTAATGATAGGTTCGAGACAAGGCTCAAGCTTAATATTTGAAAACATTTTTATTTGATTTTGGGTTAAAACAGAATTTATTTGGCCTAATAAGGCCATAATTCCAAACATTTATGTTTGATATATCTTCAAGATTGGAGAACCAATATATTGAAAACCTTAAATCTATGCTAATCCCAATTGATTGAGATTAGCATAGACTTAACTTGGGGTTTTCTTTGAAAGTAGATTTTTCCAAGCATCATAAAAGGCATTTGTTAAAACATATAATGAACTAAATTAAGTGAAGATATAAAACATGATCAATCACTCAAAATAGCAAACATCTATGCATTTCATCAAAGAAATCATAGTGAAAATACATACTAAGGCATGGTCAAGATCAAAATATGTGAGGTTAAGCCACACATGAAATGAGCATGTTAAGATGAAGAAAAACATGGCAAGAATGTAAGAGTTCAACTTGTCTTAATGTCAATACACCATTGAAGTACCAAGAAAGTCATCTAAATCCTAAGGCTACCATAAGCAAAGCCACAATTATGTAGGAAAGCTTTAATAAGGTTGTAGAAATATGGAGTTTCACTAAAATGATGATGGTGAAGAAAAAACAGAGAATAAACAGGAGAAAAATTGAAAAAAATAGCTCAATGGAAGCTTGGACTTTTAGCTATATCCTTAAGTATTTTTCCCCTTTTTTGTAAAGAATTAGCATGAAAGGAATGAAAAAAATGAAAAGAATAAGCTTTTGGTTATGTTGTTTACAGATGAGAGTTTTTAAAGTAGAGATTAAGGGATGATAGGTTTTGGAAGGATTTCCAGAATGGTGGAAAGAAAGCTACGATAGTGGAATTTTTTGGAAGAGCTTACGGATTTTTTTTTATAGCTGCTATAAAAAAGGTTTTCTCTTCTTAGCTGAATAAAAATTAGATTATATAGTAGATAATTTTAGCCACTAAGATGACCTAGTAATGAGGGCATATAGGATTTTTGGTAAGTACAATATGATGAGTCATTACACTAAGCTGAGACCTTTCAGCATTTGATTAGTTATCCTTGATTCTTACATGCACTGATCAAATGAGTAGTCTCAAGTTTGTCCTTCATAGAACCAGATTCTCTCATTAAATGCCATCATGCCAAGCTCAATAGACCATTCTAAAATGTATTAATCTAATGTTTAAAGCCTAAAAATTAAATCCATATATTTGTATGAAGTTCATCTGATATTGTATGCTTTTTGAGGCCAATGTCCTAATTAAATTTGAGTTTTAAAGTTATGGTATGAAGGAAGGAAAAATGTCTCGAATAAAGCCCAAAAAGCCTTATGTATCAATCATTAAGCTTTGTATCGATACATTAAACAAAAAACCATAATGTATCAATACTTTGAATTATTGTATCGATACCTTGAAATTGTTGTATCAATACCAAGTTTGTTATATCGATACATGCATTCTTGTATCGATACTTGTTGGCCAAAAATCATAATTTTAGCTATGATATAACTCTGTATCATTACAAACACCCATGGTATTGATACAAATGGCAAAACTTGGAATTTGAAAATGTACCTTGTATCGATACCTTATGCCTTTATATCAAAACATACATACAAAAATAGGCACTTTTCTTACCTTTGACTTTTTAAACTCTTTACCTTAGCCAAGAATGATAGTAGGTTAACTTATGCTTTTTCGAAAAATATCGATGGTACCTTAGATAATGACTTCTGATACCTTCAATGTTGACCTAAAAAATGGGGTATCTATAACTACCCTTATTTGGCTATTACTAAGCATTAGGAATAGGGCAAAAATAAATAAACACCATTTTGTCCGAGGTATAACATTACCTCATGAGTGCTTTCAGGAAAATAAGTATGTAGTTAGTATAACGCTGAGATAAGTAAAGTATGTTAGTAGAGGTCCCAACTAATATAAAAATTTCAATGCGTTTTATAGGTTTTGACCTCCCTACTAGGTTTGTAATTTCCTAGGGTTAACCACCAGATAGGCACTAGCTTGTGTGGCTTTGAATTGATGGGCGTCCAGCTTTTTATGGACTAAGGTAGGTATACGTCCAACTCTTCATGGATTGACTCAATAAACATCCAACTCTTTATGGATTGAGGTAAGTAGGCATTCAGCTTTTTATAAACTAAGGTAAGTATACGTCCAGTTCTTTGTGGACTAAAAGAAAAAAAACATCTAGCTCTTTATAGGCTAAAAAAGAAAGGGTGTCTAGCTCTTTATGGACTAAAAGAAAAAAAGTGTTTTGCTCTTTGTGGACTAAAAGAAAAAAGTTTCCAACTCTTTGTGGACTAAAAAAGAATAGGCATCCAACTTTTTATGGACTAAAAAAAACAAGATGTCCAGCTTACTAAAAAATATGAGTTTAGGTATCTCTCCTGAAGCCTTTTATGGCTTTTCAAAAATAAGAATTTGTACATAAGGTTCTTTATTGGTTTCAGTTTTGTGAGTATGGGTGTTTCTTGAAAGATATTAATTGTTGTATGAATGGTGCATGAAGATGGAAATGGATGTTTAACTGATGCTAAGGTGATGATTTTAAAAGCCTAATCCAGTAATAGGTTTTAAAGCTTTTAATCATCTTTCATCTTTGAATTTCATTGGGTGTCTTATGTTTTAAGATTTGGCAACTTTACTTTCAATGTTTAAAAGGTTTTTTTGAATGGCTGAGGTTATTTTTGAAGGTTAAGGTGATCCATGATGTGTAGAAAGTTTTTTGAGTTTGATCAACTCATATTAGTGGCTTAATAGACTTGGCGATCTAGTTTTTAACATGCCTGGAAAGATGTATCTAATGGTCGTATTAGTGGTTTGAAGGCAACAGTCAAGGATCATTGATTTGGCTCTACCTTTTGGCTAAGGTTTGTTAAAGGACACCTTTGATCACTTTTTTCAACATGGAAGAAGTCTGGATGGTAGGTCTAGTTATGGTTCCAAAATCTATTCTTGGCTTTTTTAACCTAAGAAGATTTTCCTATAAAGTTTTTTCTTCTTTGAAGTAATACTCAGAAATCCCATTATCAATTTTGAATAGGATATCAAGCATGATCAATTATATGGCAAGCATGATGTAATATGATATGCAAGTATGAAAAAAAAGATTCCAAAAATGAAATGGTTGTATTTTATTTTTGGAAAAAACAAGTACAATTCATTGAACATTCTTGAAGGTAAAAAAAAAGTTGAAAAATAACTTTCTCAGTAATTAGTCCATTTTAATGCTAATGACATGAGTCTTTTACTAAGTGTTTCTCATCTTAAATAACCAACTTTCTTGGTGTTGACTATTCTTCAAGGACTTTTTCAAATTACCCCATGATAGTTGCCCTAAGTCGAGGTAGACACCACCTTTTTCTTTTGGGACCTAGTAAAAATGGATTTGGTAAACTTAAAATAGGATGAAAAGGTTGGGCCAAGATTTGCTATTTCGATGAAGGATGGTTCTGCTAAAATTAGTATTGGCTTTAATTTGGTTCAGACAAGGATAAGGTTTAGGTGCTTCAGCCGCCACTCCAAAAATAAGGATGCCTTTATAGATTTCCATTCATAAGACCTTTTTAGGCATAACACTTCTTGAAAGAATCAGGGTTGATAGGATTGGGCAGGTCATTGTCATCTTAGTTAGAATCAATGCGCTATTAGAGAAAGGTAGCTTAACTACATAAGGACCTTCCCACATTCAGGTCCATTTTTCTCAAGTATTTTTTTAAATTGGGAGGATCTTTTTGAGTACTAAGTCTCTTTCCCAAAACTAATGAAGATGGACATTTTCATTATGAGCTTCCATTATAGGCTTTTGATACATCTATCTATGATAGATAGCTTTCACCTTTTCCTCATTGATGAAGTTAAGTTGCTTGTATACCCATTCAATTTCTTCGAGCTATGGTTCCATCAAGACCATGAGCGAAGGGATTTTAACTTCTATAGGCAAGACTACCTTTGTCCTTTAGACTAGGGAGAATGGGGTGGCTCTAGTGGAAGTTTAAATTATTGTGCGATAAGCATGCAATGTGAATGGTAGCTTTTTATGCTAATCTTTATAAGTTTTACCATTTTTTCAACTATTTTTTAATGTCTTTGTTAGTTGTATTGATCACCTCATTCATTTTTGGATGGTATGGCATTGAATTATGGTGCTAGATTTTAAACGAAGAGTAATTTGTTTCCATTATTTTATTATTCAAGTTGCACGCATTATCCATGATGATTTGATTAGGGAGTCTATATTAGTAAGTGACGTCTCATTTCACAAGCTTACACATAATAGATTTAGTGACATTGAAATATAAGGCTACTTCTACCCATTTGGTGAAATAATCAATGGCAACCAAAATAAAGCAATGCCTATTTAAAGCTTTAGGAATGATAGGTCCAATCATATCCATGCCTCACATAAAGAAAGGCCATAGAGCTATCATGACATGTTGGGGTAAAGGTGGGACACGGATTTTGTTTGTACAGATTTGGCACTTATGGTATTTTAGGCATAATCAATGCAATCTTTTTTTAGTGTCAACAAGTAATATCCAAACCCCATGAGTTGCTTTACCATTCTTTTGTTTGTTAGCATGAGTACCATAAATTCCTTCATAGATCTCTTCTAGAACTCATAGCTTAAAAAGCATTCCACACATTAGAGTAATGTTTGATCCCACTTTTTCTTATATAGGACTTCACCATCCAAAATGAAACTTGTAAATGTTCTTTTGCTTTGGGTATTATTGGTCTTGAACATAATAAAGAATGTCATGGTACCATGGTAGTCCATCCATTTTTTTTTTACGTTATGGCAGTAAGTGGGAGCCTAGTTAATGCTCATCTAGATGCGTATGACTTCTGATTCTTTGGTTATTTCAAATATGCCAAGGTTGCCAGAACATCTACCACTTGGTTATCTTGCTAAGGTAAATGTTGAAAGCTGATTTCATTAGATTATTATTTTAGTTCATTGATTAGCTTCCCCTATTGGAATAGCTTAACGCCTCATGTTTCTTATTCTTTTCAGAGTTGATAAATTACCAAGGTGAAGTCCCCATACATTTGTAAAATTTTAATGCCCCTCACAATGGTCATGCAAAGCCCCAATACATATGCTTCATATTTAGCTATGCTATTGTTGCAGTCAAAGTTTAGTCTAGTGGTGAAGGGATAATAATCTCTATTTGGTGAGATCAGAAAGTGCCAATCTATGGCCCAATGCATTTGAGGCCACATCAAAATACATTTTCCAATTTTGGCTACAATCAATACCATCTTTTACTTTAGATATGCATATTAGGTCCTCATCTCGAAATTTGAAATCTAACAGTTCGTAGTCCTCTTCGACTTGGCTTGCTAAGAACTCAGCTATCGCACTACCTTTGATGGCTTTCTAGCTCAGATAAATAATGTCATATTTGAAAAGCAAGACTTGCCATTGGGCCAACTTTCTTAACAAAGTAGAAGCCTCATATAGGTAGTTGATAAGGTCCAGTTTGGCAATCAACCATGCGGCGTGATATTAAATGCATCGCCTTAGCCTTTGAGCTATCTAAGCCAAAGCACAATATAACTTCTTGACTATGGAGTAGTATTTTCATGCTTTGTGAATTTATTACTTAAATAGTAGATAGCATGATTTTTCTTTCCAGACTCGTCATGTTAACCCAATACCCAGCCCATGGACTTATGAAAAACTGATAAATATAAGATTAATGGTTAACGAGGCACTAACGACACAAGCATTGGTGGCTCAACAAATAATACTTGACCTTGCCAAAAATTTGTTAGCACTTAACATTCCATTAACCAGGGTTTTGTTTTTGGAGTAAGCCAAAGATCAAATCAGATTCGTTGGTTAGCTGGGATATGAATGTTTCTACATAGTTCAGTCTCCCAGTAAACTCTTTATTTTTTTTGGGTACTAGGCAATGGAAGGTTTTGTATAGCTTTTACCTTGTCCTAATAAACCTCAAATCCTCATTCACTCACAATGAAGCCTAATAGCTTAATAGAGGTAACACCAAAGGTGCACTTAGCTAGGTTTAGTTTGAGTTTATATTTACATAATCATTTGAAGAGTTTATGAAGGTTAACAGGATGCTCAATCTCTTTTGGGAATTTAGCAATCATGTTTTCCACATAGACCTCTATTTCTTTATGCATGAGGTTATAGAATAATGTCACCATTACCCTTTGGTAAGTTGCCCCAATATTTCTGAGTCTAAAAGGCATAACTTGTAGTAGAAAGTACCCTACATGATGATGAAAGGTGGTTTTTTCCATGTCTTTGAGTGCCATTTTAATCTGATTAGCCCAAAAATACATCTGTGAAGGAAAACAAGGAATTCTTAGCAGTGTTCTACAAATGTATTGATGTGAAGCAAAGGGAAATGATCTTTAAGGCTAGCTAGATTCAAGTCCTTGTAATATATGCACATCCATACCTTTCCATCCTTTTTAGGAATCGGGACAATGTTCGCTACCTGTTTGGGATACTTTGCTACTTCAAGAAATCCTACATCAAATCATTTTTTTACTTTTTTTAATCTTCAAAAGCATCTTTAGTTTCATTCTCATAAGTTTTTATTGTAAGAGTTTGCATTTGGCTTTTAAAGGAAGTCTGTGAACCACTATGTCAGTATTTAACCTGGGCATGTCTTGGTAGTACCAGGCGAATACATCCAGATATTCTTGGAAAAGCTTGATCAATTAAGGCTAGGTTAATGGGTTTATAAAAGTTGTTATCTTGACCTCCTTTTAATTTTCCTCTATCCCAAGGTTGATAGTTTTAGTATGCTTTTCGTGGGGCAAGATTTGTTTCTCTTCTTGTTCAATTAATCTTAAGAAATCGATAACACTGTGTTTTCCTCAAAATCCCTCTTTGATTTGACCTAATCAATGTAGATTGGTTGCTTCAAATCGATTACTAAAGTCTTAGTATGAATATTGATGTCATTTTCATCTAGGTGCCTAAAAATGTAAAGAAGAACAATATAGGTGGAAAAAAATACAAAGAGAAGAAAGAAAGTCTAAAGATTTGACAAAAAATAAAGATGGACACAAGAGATGGAATGCAAAATGCTTAGTCATTTTCATTAATAATGCTTGATAAAAGAATGCCCAAACAAGGATCCTATAATGCTTTTAGGCAAAAGCATATAGGTTTAGTTCATAGCATTACTTTGAATTAGATCCAAATAATACAAGAATCTCTATTTCAGTTCACATGCTTGAAACAAATCCTAGAGTGCACACCAGTCTTATGGCCCATTGCTAAAGTTCTTGGCTTATCAATTACATTAATAAAGAAGTTTCCAAATGCCTACTCAAAATAACCATTCCATTGCTAGAGCTAGTAGTTTCTCCCTGATTCGGATTGATGTGTTTTCCTGAATGAAAATTTTCTTATAGTAAAGGTAGCACCATTGGTTCGTATTCCAAATCTTAACCTTTTAGACGGGCCATTCTCTTTTCCCATGCTTTTTGAGCTTGTTTCTTCTATCGGTGGGCATTTAGCTTGAATCTTAGATCTCTCTTGTCAATTTGATGGGTAACTTTCAAAGCTTTGGAGATCCCTTATAGACGTTTTCTTAGTCCTTTTCTAGCTTGGGCGCCCTTACCAATGGTCAATTGAAGACTCATATGGGTGCATTTTGATAGATGAAGTTCAACTATGAGCAAACTTCTTTGACATAGGTGGAATTAACAAACTCAAATGATTTAAAAGAAGATTATGGTGCATTCTTCTTAGGCTCAATATAAAGGGTATCCGTGAAAGTAGTGGCGATAATATCTTCCTCACCGCCAATGCTAACAACTTTGTTCCCTATGATAAATTTTAAGTTCTACTGTAATGTAGATGGTACTACCCCTAAAGAATGGATCCAGGGTCTCCCTAACAAGTAGTTGTGTAATAGAACAATGTCCATCACATGAAAATCCACTTCATCTTGCATAGCCTTATATGGAGTAGGATAATGATGTTCGTAACAACCTTTCTACATGTTCCATCAAATACTTGTACCGTTATATGGCTATGCTTGGTATGAGAAATTTCAATAAGAAATTTGTTTAAGCACGTCAAAAGCATTACATTCAAGGCCAACCCATTATCGATGAGAACTTTTGGCAGCAAACTTCCCTTATAATAGGTGGTGATGTAGAGAGCTTTAAAATTCCCCCTACCTCTATGGGGTATTCTATCATTATTGAAGGATATATAATTGCCTACAATAATATTGCTCTATAAGTGATCCAATTAGCCTATCAAAATGTCACGTGGGACATAAGCTTCATTCAAGATTTTAAGTAGAGCTTTTCTATGAGCTTTAGAACTTAAGAGCAATGACATCATAGATATCTTAGTTAGTTGCTTGTTTAGCTAGTCAATCAACGCTATATTCACTGTGCTTGATGAACTTAAGAAATTCTGTAGCCTCTTTCTTGCTTACTAATTCCTTGATTACTTCTGATTATTTCTTCACCACCTTCAATGTTTAAATTGCTAGGGAGCATCCTCTTTGTTGACCTTAGGTTTAAGTATAGCTGGGGCATAGAATCTGCTACTATAAGTTAGATGGATTACTTATGTAAGGTTAACAACGGCTGTTTGCTAGATTCCCCAGTCATTACTACTTTTTTTCATATTTCCATAAAACTACTTTATCTTCTTTGTATAGGAAAAGAGACGAGAGCTAAACAATCATTCTCATGGCAACTGCATTGGTATGATTTTGGTATCTAGCTCTCTTTCCTTAAGAGGATAAATGGTCTTTCGACTCCATAAAGGGGGACCTTCCCATATTATTTTGTAGCATTGATGGAAATATATGTGTCATCCCCTCATTCTTCATAAAACTTAATATTTGAATGATCCATTGTCCTTTGGACCAATCTTAAGAATTATAAACAGCATTGCAAAATGTGCCTTTGTCCATAATGGCGACTGTAGGATCTAGTAAGCTCTTTATCTTGATATTGGCCTACTAACCCGACCTTTATGAGTACCTCTCGTACACAGCTCATTAGCGTTTTAATCTCTTTAACATTTTTCTTGACACAACAATGCTTCCCATTAATAACAACATTTCTACATGGCTTGGGAATGGATTAGCTCCAACATTAGGTTCTACCCTATGTTCGATTTTGATCATGCCTCTTTTTAGTAGACACTGAACTTTTCTCTTAAAAGAAGTGTAATTTTCAATGTTGTGACCTTATGCTCCAGCATAGTACTCATAATAGGCATTCTCGTCCTACCATTTAGGATAGAGAGGTGACCTTAGAGTTATAAATATTGGATCTACCAGTAAGCGAGCATAGACCTCTTTATAGAAATAAGAAAACAGATCAAAATGCTCTCTTTCCTTAAGGGCTTGTTAATGGTTTCGTGTCCTAGTGATATTCATGTTGATTGTTTCATAGTAAGGAACTCATAAAATGTTAACAAACATGCTATCATCTATTTTCTTAGTTATTGTAAAAGGTGAACTTGGGTAGCCTCTTCCTACCATCTTTAGGCATGCTACTCAAAGTTTTTGGTAGTTTTCTTTTCCATGTTTAATAGAGAAAAATAATCCAAAACCCAATTAGGTACATGTCTATATTGATCTAGGAAAGCTCAACCAAATCCACAAATGATAGAACTTTGATTGGATCAAGCTCTATATACAATCGTGCAGTTGCCCTGGTTAAGTTCTTGAAAATAGTGTATTAATAGTTTCTTATTGTTTTCATGCCCAGCCATCTTTCGACAGTATATACAGTATGTACAGTAGGATATCTAGTTCCAATGTATTTATAAAAATCTGGTACTTTGGACTTAAGTGGGATAATAAGGTTTAAGACCAAGCCTAAGGATTTGGCATCTAAAATTCCAAACTTATCACACCCTTATAGCTCTGACACATTTCTCCAATAACTTAGTTTTATTTTTTACAACCTTGGCACACTTTAAATAGGCTATTTTTTTCTTGTTCTATTTGCTTATTGAGGTTTGGAACTAAAGAACTTGTGGAATACAAAAGGTTTTATCTTTACAAAATTGAAAAAAACTTTTATTTTGAAAAAGGTGTCTCATTATTAAAATAATCCATATAGAAACCCTCACATATTTTGGTAAGAATTTCACGTATTAATTTAATTAGGATATATTGCCTTAATTTAAAAAATATATCCAATTTTGTTAAAATATTAATAAAATAACCTAAGACCCGAAAACGGTTTAAAATTATAAAGTTAATCATAATGTGTAGTTTTGACATAAAAGTATTCTAGTAATCACATAGGACTTGGTTCTAATACAAAATTACAAAAATGCCCCTAGGATATACCATTGACGTAAAAGTATCTTGGTTATACTAAGGACTCGAAAATAGCTATAAAAATGATGAAACTATCCCAGATATACACCTTTGGCCTAAAAGCATCCCGATGAATGCCTAAGATTAGGCTCTAAGAAAAATTACCAAAATACTCCTAGGGTATGCCTTCGACGTAAAAGTATCTCGGTACTCTAATGGACACTAAGATGATAAAAAAAGATGATGCTATCCTAAATTTACACTTTTGACATAGAAGCATCTCGGTTACTATCTAAGACTCGATTTTAGAAAAAATTACCAAAATGCCTTTAGGGTATACCTTCGACGTAAAAGTATCCCAATACTTAAAAGGGTAGAATGGCGTCACAAACAAACGAACCAACTCCTAGTGTACACCTTTTGCCTATAAGTATCTAGTGATCACATAGGACTCGATTCTATAAAAATTACTATAATACCCCTAGGTTTACATTCAACCTATAAGTATCTCGGTAATCTAGAGGACTTGGAAATGGTATGAACCGACCATTGTACCCTCCATGAATAATTTAAATATCAAGGTTGACCTAAAATGAACAAATTACTAATAAGTCCTTGAACTTTGAAAATTATATTTCTTACCCTAACCGAAAGCCGAGAGAATATGAAACGTTTTAATAATTTTTACACCTCTACGGAAAGCCATAGGAATGTTAGAAGTATTTTTAAAATGTCAAAATATCATATTAGCCTCAAAATGCAAAGTTTTCTAAATGATCCCCAATATTTTCTAAATTTCTGATTTAGTTCCTATACAAGATAAAATCATAAGTAAACACAAAATTCATCAAAAAAATTATAGAAATCATACCAATATTCCCATTTCAATTCAACCAAGTATCTATGGTCTTAGAACAAAAATTTTGCAATTTTGCAAATAAACACCTAAACTTTCTAAAATTACAAAAACAACCATAAAATGGTGGCAAATGCATAAAGCATATTCATACATATTAAAATAGACATGAAAACACTTTCACAAATGTACTCAAGCAATCAACCAAGTATGGATGGCCTTGAAACAAAATTTTTACTTTTACAATTTAGTCCTTACATAATAAAAAATTATAAATTAGCACAAAACACATCATGAAAGATCACGAAAACCACACCAAAAATCATGCAAAGGCTTCGGCCAAACACTTTTGGCCACAAAATAATTTTTTTGCATTTTGCAAATTAATCTCTAAATTTTTTAAAATTACAAAATGGTCCAAAAATGGTATAAAATGAATGAAACATATTCAAACATGTTAAACTAAGCATTAAAACACTTTTAAGGCTATCTACAAGGTTTGGCCAAGCTTAAATGGCCAAAGAAAGAGTTTTGCAATTTTTTTACAATTTAGTCCCTACTATTTCTATATTTACAAAATTAGCCAAATAAAATCAAAACATCACAAAATCAACCCCTACATGATTCTACCAAAATTGTATTTCAGCAAAAAAATAATTTTTTTCATCACATATTTTCATAAATATTAATATATATACATATTAGAATTTTTTTCTAAGCATGAATAAGCATAAAAACATAAAAAATGATGAATAAATCAATATAAAACAACATGAAAATATTAAGAAAAAGTACATAAACATATACACATGAAAATAACAATATATGTATCAATAAACCCAACAAACACAAATAATTTCAATGAAAATCAAATTATTCCTAATAAAAATTAAATAAAACAACAAAATCAAAATTTAATCATAGCCATCATACTTGGCCTTTCGACATGAACAAAGATTCATGAGCATAAGTATTCATTTGGCTCATTAAAAAGAAGATTTAAACAAGAAATAAACAAAAATTATGAATTTTACAAGAATTTTACTATGAAAATGCTTGAAAATCTACGTATTTTGGTGTTTTTTTTCTTTTTTTCTTAATAGCCAAAACTTAAAATGAAGAAATCCATCCCCTATTTATAAAGGGTGAAGGATGGCAAAGGTGGAAGTTCCATAAACTTCTACCATTTTATTTATTTATTTTATATTTATTTATTTTTATTAATTTAGATTTAACCTCAAATTAGTTACATTCATCTTTTAATGGACGATGTCATGTCTAGAAAATTTGGAAGATATTTGTATAATCACTAAAATTATATTGTAAAAATTAGTTAAAAGGATTAAATTGTAAAAATTAAAAATTATGTAAATTTTGAAATAAAATTTGATATGATAAATTTAATTTAATCTAATAATAAAAACAATTTTTAATTTACAAAAAAATTAAAAATAACAAACTTGTAAAATTTTACGAGAAAAATCCTTATCAGGAAAAAATATTATTTGTAAAAAAATGCAAAACCCATAAAATAATTTGAATTTTTCAAAGCCGATTTAATGTGAATGCAATATAATTTGAAGAATTTTAAAAATTATAAACTCAGAAAATCCTATTGAAAAAATTATGGAATAGAAAACTCCATATCGTAGTAATAGGAAAAATTCTAAAACTTATAAAATAAATTAAATTTTTCCTTGATTATTCTTTATTTTTTGAAGTGCTTATCAACATAAATACCACACAAGTATCGGTAAAAATATTTAATGATCAATTTCCAAATTTTAACGAAAATTTCTTGAAAAATTCTTAAAAAAGGGAAATTCAACCATACTAAAATCTGTAAAAACAAATTTCAAAATTTCACAAGTATAAAATTAAAAGTTGATTTTTTACCTTGAAATTCATCTATTTATTTGTGATTTGCTCCATACGATCCATAAAATAGCACTACTTTTGTCATGTGCATCTGCAATCATTTAAGCATAGCTAAATAAGTCTCGAAAATGTATATTCCCCTGAAGGAAATTTATCTCCATTGGGAAAAGTGCCTAATTTTATATCTTAGATTTTTTAGATTGACAAGGAAGGGGCCTGAACAAAATTAGGTGTCTACAGCTACCCCTCTTTGGTCATTACTGAGAACAGGAACCAAGAAAAACCAAATGACACAATTTTGTTCAAGCCTTGCAAAATTTTTCTAAAAGTTTTTTTTTATACACACATATATATCAACTAAAAAACCTATGAAAACACTATCGATCCTACTGCTTGATTGGACAAAGTTGTACATCATGCTTCATTGGTTTTCAACCAAGTAAAGCGAACCAAAAACAAATGAACTTATTCTTTTTGTACACCTTTGGCATAAAACCATCAAAGCTTTAAAAATATTTTCTGAAAGAAAACTTTTGAATGCTTCGAATATCGCCATTGAAACTTTGCTTTGAATATCACCATTGAAGCTTTATCTTCAAATATCACCATCGAAGACTTTGAAAGCATTTTCAAAACTAAAACTATTAAATGTTTCGAATATCGCTAAAGCTTTGTCTGAATGCTTCAAATATCACCATCAAAGTTTTGTCTTCGAATATCACCATTGAAGTCTTTGAAAGCATTTTCTAAAAGAAAACTTTTAAATGATTCAAATATCACCATTGAAACTTTGTTTGAATGCTTTGAATATTATGATCGAAGCTTTTTCTGAATGCTTCGAATATCACCATTAAAGCTTTATCTTTGAATATCACCATCAAAGACTTTGAAAGCATTTTCAAAATGAAAACTTTTGAATACTTTGAATATTGCCATCGAAGCCTTGTTTGAATGCTTTAAATATCACTATTGAAGCTTTGCTTAAATGCTTCGAATACTACCATCGAAGGTTTATCTTCGAATATCATCTTCGAATCTTTGTCATAAAATATCACCATCGAAGATTTTGAAAGCATTTTCAAAATGAAAACTTTTAAATGCTCTAAATATCCCTATCAAAGCTTTGTCCGAATGCTTCGAACATCACCATCGAAGCTTGGTCTTCGAATATCATCATCGAAGACTTTGAAAGCATTTTCAAATTGAAAACTTTAGAATGCTTCGAATATCACCATCGAAGCTTTGTATTTGAAAGCATTTTCAAGATGAAAACTTTTCAATGCTCTGAATATCGCCATCGAAGCTTTGTCTTCGAATATGACCATCAAAGATTTTGAAAGCATTGTCAAAATAAAAACTTTTGAATGCTCTAAATATCACCATGAAAGCATTTTCTTCGATATCACCATCGAAGACTTTGAAAGCATTTTCAAAATGAAAAATTTTTAATGCTTCGAATATCGCTATCAAAACTTTGTCTGAATGCTTTGAATATCACCATTGAAGGTTTTTCTTCGAATATCACCATTAAAGATTTTGAAAACATTTTCAAAATGAAATCCTCTGAATGCTTCGAGTATCACCATTGAAGCTTTTTCAAAGCCTTCTTCACTACCTTACGATAGGAATACGTGAAAAGGTATAGACTCTCAAAGAGAATTGTTCAATTTTTTAAAAAAATCATCAAATATCAAATCAAATTAGTGTTCATTAATTCAAAGATATAATTTATGCAATTGGGTAAATATCTGCTCAAGGCATATAGATAAACTTCCCTTGAAATCATGAAAAGTATCATAATTCATCAAAATTCCAAGATTTATAGAATGAGATCACCTTATCATTTTGACTGGAGAAAATGTTTACTGGATCAACGTCTATGAAAATTCCATAACAATTTCAACCATTAATTTTCCAATATCAAGGATAATGGATATGCTATCATTATCATGATGTTAAATCTTTCTTGTGGTCGACGATCACCATTTGGGACTTATTTGAATGAGATCAAGAGATGATTTTGGAGGCATAAATGGGTGGCACTGGAAAAAAATTGATTTGAAGAGAATGATATAACAAAGTCAAGATTTATTAAGACCAAATTGAGATAGATGTTCATTTCATAGGAGTTTCTTGAAATAATGCTATCCTAAATGTACACCTTCAGCATAAAAACATCATGATTAGTATCTATTACTCAATTTTAAAAAAAATTACCAAAATGCCCATAGGGTATACCTTTGATGTAAAAGTATCCCGATGCCTAAAAGGGCAGAATGGCATCACGGACAAATGAAATCTACTCCGACTATACACCTTTGACCTATAAATATCCGATGATTACATAAGACTCGATTTTATTAAAATTACTAAAATACCCCAAGGTTTACCTTTGACCTATAAGTATCACGGTACTTTAGAGGACTTGGAAATGGTACAAAATGACCATTATACCCTCCATAGGTAATTTAAATATCAAGGTTGGCCCAAAATGCATAAATTACTAAGAGGTCCCTAAACTTTGAAAATTGCATTTCATACCCTAATGGAAAATCGAGAGAATACGAAAGGTTTGAATAATTTCTACACCCCTACATAAGGTCATAGAAATATTAGAAATATTTTTGAAATGTCAAAAATATTAAATTAACCTCAAAATGCAAAGTTTTCTAAATGATCCATAATATTTTCTAAATTTATGATTTAGTCCCTAAACATAATAAAATCATAATTAAACACAAAATTCATCAAAAAATATATGAAAATCATACCACTATTCATAATTTTAATTTGGCCAAGTACTTATGGTCTTAGAACAAAAACTTTGTCATTTAGAAAATAAGCTTTTAAACTTTCCAAAATTACAAAATAACCATAGCCATTCATACTTGGCCTTTCAACATCAACAAAAATTCATTAGCACAAGTATTCATTTGGCTCATTAAAAAGAAGATTCAAATAAGAAATAAACAAAAATTAAGAATTTTACCTCGAAAATGCTTGAAAATATAAGTATTTTGGTGTTTTTCCTCTTTTTTCATTTTTCTTTTTTTCTCTCAATAGCCAAAACTTAAAATAAAGAAATCGATCCCCTATTTATAAAGGGTGAAGGATAGGAAGGGTGGAAGTTCCATAAACTTCTACCATTTTCTTTATTTATTTTAGATTTTTTTTATGTTTATTAATTTATATTTGACACAAATTAATTAGGTTTGTCTTTTAGTAGATGATATCATGCATGACATCATCAAAGACTAGAGAATTTGAAAGATATTTGTATAATTAGTAAAATTATACTATAAAAATTAGTTAAAAGAATTAAATTATGAAAATTAAAAATTATATAAAATTTGAAATAAAATTTGATATGATCAATTTAATTTAATGTAATAATAGAAACAATTTTTAATTTACAGAAAAAACATTAAAAATAATGAACTCATAAAATTTTACGAGAAAAACCATTACTAGAAAAAATTGTTATAAATGAAAAAATAAAAGACTCATAAAATATTTCAAAACTGATTTAATATGAACTAAATAATAATATTTGAAGAATTTTAAAAATTATAAACTGAGAAAAATCCTCCCAAAAAAATTTACGGAGTGAAAAACTCTGCATTTTGGGAACGAGAAAATTTTGAAAGAAAATGCAAAACTCATAAAATAAAATAAATTTTGAAAAATTGATTTAGTTTGAAGTAAATAATATTTTTTCAATAATTTTAAGAATTATCAATTCAGAAAAATCCTCAAAAAAATTACAAAGTAGAAAACTCTATATTTTGAAAATAAAAAATTTTTTTAATGAAAATACAAAACTTATAAAATAAAATAAATTTTTAAAAATTGATTTAATATTAATTAAACAACAATATTTAAAGAAATTTAAAAATTATAAATTCAAAAAAATCCCTCAAAAAATTTATGGAGTAGAAGCCTCCGTATTTTTAAAACAAGAAAAATTATGAAATTTATAACAAATAAACAAATTCTTAAAAAAATGATTTAATGTTGATCAAAGGGAAATATTTAAAGAATTTTGAGGTTCACAACCCGAGAAATTCCTTCAAAAATTGTACAGATAAAAGAAAGTTAGTATTTTGAAATCGAAAAAAATTTCAAAAATATGTTCAAATTTTAGAAAAATGAGTTTGATCCATCACATGAATCAAAATTTTAATTGATAAAAGTAATAGAGATAAAAATCTAAAATCTGAAACAATTTATACTAAAAAAATTTTGCAAGTATAATATTCGTGGTATTGCAAAAAGTCAAAATTAATTATAAAAATGGATAACTTGACACCTTGTGGTATAAAATGTCAATACGAATTTTTCCTTGATTATTTTTGATTTTTTGGAGTGCTTGTCAGCATAAATACCATATATGTATCAATAAAAATATACAGTCATCAATTTCCTAATTTTAACAAAAATTATTTAAAAATCTCTAAAAATGGGAAATTTGACCGTAGTAATATCCGCATAAACAAATTTCAGAATTTCATAAGTATAAAATTAAAATTTGAATTTTTTACTTTAAATTCATCTTTTTATTTGAGATTTGTTCTATAAGACCCTTGAAATCGTGCTAATTTTATTACGTGCACTTGCAATCATTTAAGCGCAGCTAAATAAGTCCTGAAAATGTGTATTCCCCTAGAGGACATTTATCTCCACTGAGAAAAGTGCCTAATTTTATATCTCAGATATTTTTGGACTAACAGGTGTTGCAACATGCCCCAGGTTGGATCCTCACGAGTCTATGGGTGCGTATGACTTAATATATATTTTTTTACTTGGAAATGTCTTCTTGATCGAGACTTTTCCTTCACAACGTGATGAAAATGAGAAAGTACGGATTCTTAACTTGTGATATAGTGAAGGGGACCATAAGTCGAATCACTCATCTTATTGGTCTCGGATAACCATCACGAAATGGCCAACACTTGGAGTCGCCATCGATCATTTTGGGCTAGGCATGACCAGATGCCTATTGAAACCTATGTTTTGAGTTACGAAACTTAAAACATCGATCCCGTGGTCTACGTAGTATAAAGGATCATTTTGGGCTAGGCATGACTGGATGCCTATTGAAACCTATGTTTTGAGTTATGAAATTTAAAACATCGATCCCGTGGTCCACGTAGTGCAAAGATTTGTCGTTGGGTTTAGGAGTTGGTTATGTATGATGAGGTACAAAAACTCTTCGTGAAGCCCAAAATCGATACCTTTCTAGCTATATCTCATCTCGGTTTTAATTTTTTCGATCTTAATTCATCATTATTTCAATATAACCCTATTTTAATGGATGAATTTTATAGAAATACAAATCCAAGTTTTGATGAAAAAATTTAATCTCATATAAACCCTGAAGAGATGGGGAATATAGAGATTTTCAATAAAAATGGAATATTCCACTTTAGGCACTGGAGAGATACCCATGTGGAATATTATCCTTAGTTTTATTTGAAATGATTAGAAGACATATATGCAAATAATCATCACAAAGAAATCATGTTATTAAGGCAATAAATGAAGTAAAATAACATGGATCATTCAATGCAATGACAAAGAAAAGGGATGGACTATTAGAATTTATCTCACAATTGGCATTGATTATTTGGGAATAACCGAATCGATAATTTTTTATATGCATTTGGGTTTCTTGATTAAACGAGGTTTGTTTGACATATTCATGGAAGTTCGGGAAGTAGAAAAATTTAATTATAGTTGAAAGACAGGGTTGGAGTATCCCCTCAAAAAGATAAAGTTGGAGTATCCCCATGGATGATGAATAATATTGATGAAGGAAGATTTTTGAAGGTTGACAATTTTGAAAAATAGGGTTGGAGTATCCCCTCAAAATGTCAGGGTTAGGGTATCCCCATGGATGACAAATAATTTGACAAAGGAAGATTTTTTTAGATCTTGACAAATTTGAAGAGCGAGGTTGGAGTGTCTCCTCGAAAGGTCGAGGTTGAAGTATCCCCAAAAGTGACATGTCTTACACTCTTTCAAGAAGTCGAGTTGGAAAAATTAAGTTAACAAAACTTTGTGATATAGAAAATGAGTAAGCATTTGGACAATTTTTGGTGAAAGAAATTATTGTGAATGAGGATGGTAAAGATGTAAAATATGTTCATGCCTTGATACGAGCTCATGAGAGATCAAAGCATGTTCTCGAGTCTGATTGGGGTGATACGGAGACATTCGAATGTCTTGAGTCGTAATTCAGGAAAATAACTTAATTTTGACCATGACTGAGAACAGGGGACAGCATCACGTGATCCCACTTTTTGAATTTGTTCTGGATTGGTTTCAAGGCCTTAGAGGGTGGACAAAACACGGTTAGAAAGTTAACTCAATAAGGATCAATCTAAAAATATTCCCAATATCCCAGTAAGTCATTTTTTGGGGGAATAAAGTTTCAAGTTTGGATTAATTATGCTGCTGGCAGAGCATACGAGGGATAAGGTGTGTCAAAATTTGAAAAATCACCTCAGATTCGTTTGGTGTCAAAAAATTACAAACGATACCTTTCAGAAAAGGGAATTTCATGAACTTTTTAGGAAAAATGTTGGACGGATTTGGAAAAATCATTTAATGGGCCTGAAGGGCCCAACCAGAATACTTGTTGATGATTCTGAGGGTTCTGGGTAGTTTAGATTCGAAAAATTATAACTTTCTCATCCAAAATGATCCAAGGGTGAATAAGACATCATTTTAAAGATAATTTGACATACTTTGAGAGAAAAGTATCAAAAAATTCATGAAAAATCATTTGGGATTTTAAAGTGATTTTTCAATTTGTAACAGTGTTGTTGCCAGCAAGAGACAAAGTAAAGCAAACGATATTTCTTATTTTCTTTATGGTTATGGGTCCAAACTCGAGTCATCGACATTTGAACATTTATGACTGAAGCGAAAGAGTGGCATGAGCATCACGAACTTATTTGCACAGCCCTAGAGTATTTTGGGACGATGAAATAGCTCGTTGATCATACCACTCAAGGTTTTGACTCAAAAAAAAGGCACAAACATTTTGGGAACAAGTGCAAGGCCATTTTCATTGGAAAATCAGAAGTTTTGAGCTCGTTCAATCAAGATTTCAGATTTTGGAAAACTTAATTTTCCCTAAGATTTGTTTTGCTAACCTTAAAGAAAATGCTAAGTCCGCGCTAATCCTCATTAGTTAAGGTTAACATGCTTGGCTTAGGGAGTTTTTGAAAATCAATTTTTGATAGCCATCAAACATGCATTTAGACAAGGAAAAGACAATGAACATACAAGGGGATGGCACAAAACATGAATAGGGATGCTAACTTTACCAATGGTCTAGACAAAGAAAGTGTTATGCACTTTGACAAAAAAAGGTTATGGATGCTAAAAATGGCAATGATTCATTCAAGCTAATGTGTAAATGTGCTTGAAATGTGTTAGGCTAATGATTCATACATGGATTAATCATAACAAGATGCATGG